>PVJN01005765.1:0-79659 GCA_004026805.1 Lasiurus borealis
ACACACACACACACACACACACACACACAGGTATGTTGATGGAGAAAAGGCAGATACTATTTTAGTCATCAAAGGCACTTTCTTGTTCCTAGTAAAACCTTCAAATAGTAATTTATATGCTTCATTGATTATCATAAAGGATTTTTTTAATATTGAATTCCTTGAGCTCTTTTATATTGTAACTCTTGAGGATTTGAAGAATATGTAGAATACATTTTAGGAATTTTTTAGAATACCGTTTTGTTTGTTTGTTGTTTTGGATAATGGGGAGTATGTCCAAACTAGTTTTATTTCTATGAACTTAATTGATGGTTCATATTTTAATGGTAAGACAGAAAGTATTAGATATTTATTGTTTCTGAAGTAAATAATAGATTTATAATTGGCTGTATTATAAATGTCAGTATTCCTAACATTTGACTAAATTTATGAATAAGCTTAAATTGGTCAATGTAACCTGCAGCTTTATCTTGCATTGTGTTCTGTAGTGTGAGTAGCTGAGGGAATGCTGCGGCCCGTTAGATAGACTCAGCTGTTGCTCCTCATTAATTAATACTGAGCGAGTCGCCATCTCTGATGTCTCCCACGGGATTTATTGTTCACAGGGCCTGATTCAGGAGCCTTGTGCTAATACTAACGTTGCTGTATATCTTGCACTGCATCACCAAATTCTGTATAGCCTCTCTTTATACTTTCTTATTTCAAGAGAGAGGCCCTACCTTCAGTATACTCACAACTCCTGATGCTCCAGAGCAGTTATTTCCTATTAAAGAAACAAATGCTGGTGTTAATAATTCATATATCTGACATCTGTCTACCCTCAGATGATAGTTATAGAATTTGACAAAAGTTAAAATTATTTTAAACTTAGCTGTACATTTTGAAAGGTCAACTCAGGAATGATGCCAAGAGAGGGAACCTTGTTTAGGGTGAATTCTTCCAAAAACTCTAGAGTGAAGGGAACTTTTGCCCAGATAATTCATTAGAAGGGTCAATGAAATTTTTTGAAGACACCCGAAACAGTTACCCACCCATTAAGTTCAGGGGGAGCAGCCTGTAAACATATTTTCCAGTGTAAAATGAAGCTGCCTGCTCTGTCCTTTTGCCTTCTGTCAGGACCCCGTAGATCCAGTGAGCACTGTGATCGTGATTCGTTCTTTGGTTCCTGGTGGTGTTGCTGAAAAGGATGGACGCCTTCTTCCTGGGGATCGCCTCATGTTTGTCAATGACGTGAACCTGGAGAACAGCAGTCTTGAGGAAGCTGTGCAGGCCCTGAAGGGGGCCCCGGCAGGAATGGTGAAAATAGGAGTTGCCAAGCCTTTACCTGTAAGAATTTGGATTTTACTGATTCTTTTTCAATATTTGAAAACAAAATAGCTTGTGTACTTATTTTTAGCTTCACATGTTCTTATGATGAATCATGATTTTTGGTACTTTTTTATCAACACAATTGTTATTGGCTTTTGAGAGTAAAGATTTAATGTGGAGTAATATTTTTTAAATATAAAGGAAATAAAACAAGAAGTTCAGAAATAAATTCATAACATTGCTTTGTGCTTCACTTTTGACCTTTTTATTTGATGATAATGTCATGATAATATAGAATTGAAATATTTTAAAAGAAATAATGCCTTAAAATAGCTATACCAAAATAGTAGAGTATTAGAGGAATTAACAGCATTAACAACTAGCAGCAGGATCTTTAATTTGAGTAGGATAAAGTAGAATCTCTGTAGAGTGACTTGAGGTCCTGCATTCTGTCAATTTCAACACATTTGTTGTCTAATTACTGGAAAGCAAGAAAATGAACTTTGCAAAGTGGATTCATCAGCAGGTGGCTTCCTGAGAGAGGGAAGAGCCCTCATGTCATTAATTATTGCAATATTAAAAATAACTAATCACATGCTTACACAATGTCAATACATTTAGTAGGTATTATGATTGCAACACAGCACTTTAGACTGAATTGCAGTGAAATCTGAGAGACATTCACACTCTGGGAGATTTTTTTTTTCAGTATATAAATATATTCTTAAATGAAAGGACAAATATACCTTCTAAAAAAACACAGACACATGTATATATTTGTATAAACATCAAGGAAAAATTTGACGACTGTGAAGCAGTAAGTTTTGTTAGGATGTTTTAAATGGTAATTACTTTTTTTGTGCCTCACTTTTTACTCCACAGAGAATTGGTACCCTGTGAAAATATATTTATAGAAAAAGAAAGGGAGGGAGGGAGAATATGTTAATCTAACCTAAAGTCAAACCAGAATTGTAGAAATCACAACAGAAGATCAATATGAGGGTGAATATAAGAATGAAGATAGACCATTGGGACTCTGCATATACAGGGTGTGGCAAAAGTGGGTTTACAGTTCCTCATATGGAAATAATATAATGAATAAGTAATAATTCAAGAAGAAACTCTGTGTTTCATGTACTAATGTATGTAAACCTACTTTTGCCTTACCTTGTATGTTAAGATTGACCATACATTTGGTTCTGGTCTTTTTGTTCAACAAAGAAAATGGCAAACATTCATTCCATATATGTTTTTACTGCCCTCAGAAGAATCCATGCTAGTTATTAAGAAGCAGAATGTTTTTTCTTAGCTAGTTCCAAAGTAAATTTCTTTCATGAGAATGTTCACTATTTCAAATTTCATATGCATTGCATTAATATGAAAAATAGGTTTTATATAAAGTGAGGTTTACTATCTACGAATTCATATTTGCTGAAACTTTTTTTCCTAAAATGTAATTGATGTAAAGGGATGTAAGCATCATCTATAATAGTCTATAATAATAAAAGCATAATATGTTAATTAGACCAACGTCCTTCTGGACAACCTTCTGGAGGAATTTGGGGCTGCGAGGGAAGCCCAGGTCCCGGGTGTCAAAGGGAAGCCGGTGCTGGCAGCCATAGGAAGGAAGGCCTACTCTTACATGTATTTTGTGTATCAGGCCTCTAGTCTAAATATATTAGCCTATTTCCTCTGAGGTTAGAATACAGATGTTAGGCTTCCTGTCAGTGTGATAAAAGTTGCCTTATTTCTATATGAAGAACTTATTTAGCCAGAATATTTGTCAGGTAAAAATGACCAGATGATTAATATAAAATATTGTGTTATCATATTGTTGATTTTGATCATCTTTTATGAGAAGAATGAAGAAACTTAGTTGAAAGGGATTCTTATCTAATAGATGATGTTGGTATTCAAATAAATATCCTCATTGTATCTTAAATATAAATGTTAAATATGAGTATCATATTTTATGTTCTATGTTAAAATCATGTGATCTCATTTAAAAACTTTCCCATTTTTTTTCTCTATTCCTTTAACTTTTTCTCTTTGTTCCCTCTCTCTTCTTCCCTCTCTTTCCATTCTCTTTCCTTTTCATGATCTCATCCTCACTCGCTGGACTTCATCTCCCTGCAGCTTTCTCCAGAAGAAGGTTATGTTTCTGCCAAGGAGGATTCCTTCCTCTACCCCCCACACTCCTGCCAGGAAGAAGGGCTGGCTGATCAGGCCCTCTTCAGGGCTGACTTGGCTCTGGTTAGTGGCCACAGCTTTACAAGCTTTCTTTCAAAAATCTTACGTCTTATTTTATCTTGCAAAATATTCTAAAGTCTTACTGTATTCTTTGTTCATTATATTTGTAAAACGAAACATTTTCCCGATAACGCGAGTAGTTCTAATAATTCCAAATGTGAAGAAAAACAAACCTATGTGAAAACTATTTGTTGGATTCGTGGAAAATTTATTTAACAAGGCATATGTCAACAGGTAGAATTAATCTTTACATCATACCAAATATTTGTTAGAGCACTTGTTCGTTCTCATTTCATACTGAGTCTTTCTAGGCATTCTTTTACTGTTTTAGTATTTAGCCAGAAATCAGCATTTTGCCTATCTTTTTAGGAGATAACAGGTCTCCATGGATATTATGCTAATACTAGAGGCTCGGTGCATGAAACCCGTGCGCTCGGGAAGGGGGTGTTCCTCAATCTGGCCTGTGCCCTCTTGCAGTCTGGGAGCCCTCAGGGGATGTCTGACTGTCACAGAGGCGGGAAAGGCTCCCGCCATTGCTGCTGTGTCACCAGCCAGGAACCTGGCCCAGGGCTTCTGGCTGAGCTGCTCTCTCCCTGTGGGAGTGCAGTGACCATCATGGGGCAGCTCCTGCATTGAGCGTCTTCCCCCTGATGGTCAGTGAGTGTCATAGTAACTGTTTCATCATTTGGTCAATTTGCTTATTAGCTTTTTACCAGGTGTACCAGTGAATAATGCAGATTTTATAATCAAAGAAAATATGATAATTTCAAAAGAAATATCAAAAGTGCTTTATTCCAAGTAATATCCATCGCTAGTTACAAATTACTTTCAGGTAATTTATAGATATTGTCCCAATAGAACTTTTCTTTTTTGAGGCAAACGATTCATAGACCCAATTTTCCACTTCTTCATATGTTTTGAAGTGCTGCTCAGAAAATGTATGTGCCATCGATCATAACAAGTGGTAATCTGAAGGAGCAAGGTCTGGTGAATACAGTCGGTGGGTTAAAACTTCCCAGGCAAGATCTTTTAACATGTCTTTAACTGGTTTTGAGGTATGTGGTGGTGCATTATCATTAAGCAAAATAACTTTGCCATGTCTTCTGGCCCATTCTGGTGGTTTCACGATCAAAGCATGGTTCATGTTGATTATTTGTTGTCGGTAACAATCAGTATTAATGGTTTCACCTGATTTTAGACGCTCATCATACACCACACCTTCCTGATCCCACCAAACACAGAGCATTGTCTTCTTTCTGAAGTGATTTGGCCTTGCAGTTGACCTGAATCAACCCATGATTTTGTGCATTTAAGATTCTCAAAATCTACTTTTCATCACTAGTCACAATTCCATGCAAAAAAGACTTTATTTCATTCCAGTGAAGCAACATTTTACTGATGACTTTTCTGTTTTCCATTTGTTTTTTGTTCAGTTGATGTGGCACCCATTTTCCTTCCTTTAAAATCTTTCCCATTGCTTGTAAATGATCAGAAATTGTTTACTAAGCAATGTTTAATCTTTCTGAAAGTTGTTTTGAGTTTGACATGCATCTTCATCCAGTAATGCTTGTAATTGTTGGTCTTCAAACTTTTTCAATTTACCTGGACATTCTTTGTCTTTCACATCAAAATCATCACCTTTAAAGCATTTAAAACAGCGTTCACAAGTATCTTGAGATAGAGCATGTTCACCATAAGCTTCCAAAAGTATATGATAACTTTCTACAGCACTTTTCTTTGAAATAATGAATTAAAATTTCCCACAAATTATCTTTTTTGGCACAAATTTCTACATTTTGAAGCATAAAAATATCTGTGATGTTAACACCTTCAGAAAATTTGACAGGAAATTTTGAAGCTTGCTGTCAATACAACAAAATAGCATACATATCAAATTGCATATATATCAACATATGTGTAAGTCTATCTATTGAAAAAATATGCATTACTAACTGGTACACTTGGTATTATTTATGATTATGTTAATACTTCAAAACTATATAGTTTAGAACTCTATGAATTACATAAAGTACTCTGGTATAAATATGTAAAATAGTCTCTAGCCATAGAAAATTCTTTTGAAATGTTGCAGGTCACAAATGAATCATTGTCTCTAAAGTGCTCGGAGAAATACATTTTTTTCTAGAGTTGACACAGCTTCCTTGAATCTCCTTAACTGATTACCAGTCAAAGAGAAGATTAGTTCCACTTTTCTGTGAGCACAACATCTTATGGTAGGAAATGCCCTGGGTCTTCTCCCTAAGTAGCTACATAATCTTCTATTGTTCACTCAACATTTGTGGACCCTAGTGTTTTAATCTCAACAATAATTAAATGAATTGAATGTAGGATCTCTTTTAAGATTCTGAGGCATCAACTAATGGTATACAAATTATTTTGAGACATTTTTTAATGTTACTTAAAACAAATATTTTTCTATTTTAACATATAGACCAAGGCTTAGTTAATACTATCTATATAGATAGCAGATGTTAAATATTTAATGCTTGGATTATTGTACATAATGCACATTCATAAAGGATAAGTGTCCAAATAGATACTCACTAGTGAATTTAAGCATGTATTAAAAAAATGTTATTAGAGAAGCTCATTTTGAAATTGTCCATCTGTATTCCTCTCATGTTTTTGCAAGAATATGATCTGGTTTAATGTTTTAGTGCAACATCTCCTGGCTAAATGTGTAAGTTGTAATCACAAAAATAGACAATCTATCAGGTTTTGCCATTAAAGCAGAAAATGGTGGTAGTATTGTATAAGGGTAGTATTTATGTCAGTTCTACCTATTCTGAAATGTAACAGTGAGTGAATTGTAAGGAGAGCTTCAAACTTGTCATGCTTTGAATCTTACACTTGGTTCTGCCATAGAAGATAGTAATAGGATTTTTAGATAATGCATAGTGAAATTTGCTACCTCTCTCTATATGAGTTTTCCAACAATAGCTGTTTATAACTAATAGTTTTACCATAACTAGATCATAATTAAGCACCTTGTTTGCTAGTGTAATTTCTTCATGAAATGCCAGATTTTTCTCTTTGGTTTCTGATGATCACTATTAAGTTTTGGGTCTGCAACTTGAATGGTTTTTAAATCTATTTAGAGGCATTTTAAATAGAATATATCATCTGTGCAATTTATGAATAGAGGATTGTCTGGCAGTCCTTTTGAAGAAGTTTATGTTAGTTGAATAGGAAAAGAGCTGACGTCATTCATTTTATTATGAAATTCTAAGATCTGAGCAGGTATTATTTTAAAATAATGTGCACTGGTTGAAAGGCAACTATTTCCCTTAATTTATGACTTTTCTAAACTTAGAATTTATTCAGGTCCTTTATTGATTGTTACCTTTAACCCTTTATTGATGGAATAAAATAGCCTTTGATGCCAGCAGGCTCGGCTGCAGGTGAGGAGTTCATCTTCATACTCTTGCATTAGCCTCTGAAGTGTAGAAGAGGATGAAGAGGTCATGTAGAAAATAGCATAGACAGAGGAATGATTCTAGGGACCTTTTGGTCTGAAGGGGAGACTTTTCAATAGAACAGAATTTCCAGTTGACATTATTGTTTTTATCCTTAGGTGGACACAAACGATGCTGACTTAGCTGATGAATCTGCATTTGAGTCTCACTACTCTCCTGATAATGACAGTATCTACTCTACTCCAGCCTCTATGTTATCTCTTCACAGCAGTGCTTGTAGTGATGGCCTGAACTATGGTCCCTCCCTTCCATCTTCTCCTCCTAAGGTACAAAGGGAATGCCATCTTGTTTATGGGAGAACCTTGTGTGTACTTTTCTAGAGGGCACTGTTTTTGCAGGGTTGAGTTGTAGGAGTAGCAAGTCAGAGACATTATGTTTCCCAAGTTATGGACTCAGTATTAGATTAAAGTTCAGTGATGTTGATTGGGTCATTTTTGGACTCCCAGGTACTGTTTAATTCTAGGGTCTGTTATGCAGAGTGATGGACACATAGGTTCAAAGCTGTAATTAGGATTTTCTTGTTAAAATGAAAGAAATTAATGAAACTTATTTCTCAAATTGCGTTTTTAACTGTGTCTCCTTTGGAAAAATTATAATTATTTTGTGCATGCAAAGTTGGATAGTAAAATATTTCTTGCATTTATTTAATATTTACTACCGAAGTTAAACTTAATGCTGTCATAAGATTTTATTTAAAATGTGAGACCAAAGAATATGCAAAAATCATCATGAATAGCAAAATATGTTTAAGTCACTGGATATGAATGAAGAATTTGGTTGCTATTTGACATATCTGTGTCATTTCTATATTAGAAATAGATTATTGGTATAAATGCTCCAACTTTGTTCATTTTCTTAGTGACATGATCCGTAATGTTTAATAAGTAATATTTTAAAACCTAATCAATCTTTTGGGTGTTAAATGTTATCTTACTATTTAATTTGTGATTCCTGATTACTAGTGAGGTTGACCACTTTTGCATATATTGGCCATTCGGATTTCACTTCTGTCAGTGGCCTGTATGTTTATAATGGTTTGCTTACCTTCCCATTGATTTGTTGGCATTGTTTATAGTTTCTAGACACTGATATACAAAGCAATTCAGTGTATTTTTATGAGTATGTGTATGAGTGCATGTGTTAAAAAAACTAAATGTGTACGAATCATACCTTTGAACTTCAGGAAAGAAGTTATTCTAGAAGATAAAATGAATCATGAAATTTAGCTTATTACATTTTATTGTTGTAAGTAGAGATTGAAGAAAATATAGCAAAATGTTAGGATCTGTTAAACCTTGGCAAAGCTTTTATATGTGGATATATATGTGTCTTTAATTTTCTATGTTGGAAATATACCACCAATAACAGTTAAGATAAAAAGACTGGACAGTAATTCTTTCTTAAATATGTGAAATATATATTTTCCACATAAGTTCAATGTGAAGGGAATTTTAACCTATGAATAAGTTAGAAAGTAGAATTTTCCTAGGTCTAGCACAGTTTTCCTGAATTAACAAGTATTCTTGGCAAGAACAATCAAAGCCTTTTCTTTTATGTTCGAGGTACACCTGTTATCCTTGCAAATGATGCTGGGCAGTCTCTTTGAATTGATTTGTAAGGTATAATCTTGAATGGAGCATCTGCTCCTCTCTCACCACACCTGAGCCTGCCTCTGTGACTGTGTCCTGTCTGGACCCTGTTCAGCCTTTCCTGGCCTCAGGGCTGGAAGCTGAGTTATCTCCTAATGGAATCTCCTAATCCACAGCATAGCACAATTCTTGCCAGTGGGACAGATTGCATTGTTTAACTTTGTAATTGTTACTTAAAGGGATTACACAATCTGCATACTGAGAAGCATGTATTTTACAGGGCAATGCTGGCTGTATGCAGCACAACATATTGGCTTACTGAAGTCTGTTTGCTTCCTATGTTTTTTTTTTTTTCATTTCTCAAGCAGTTTACTCTTTTGTTGAAGCAAATTTTGGCAAGCTAGCTTATCAACTGAAATATTTAAACTGCAAAAAAACAAAGAAAGCATTAATGAGGGTGTTTTAAAACAAATTATGAAACTCCTGTGTGCTTTTAGTTTTCTTTGAGAGTAACACCGTTCCTAGGAAGTGGTGAATCTCTGAAGTGTTGTTGTTTTATTTTGATTTTGTTTTCTATGGCATCTTTTTAGCATGTAGATATTTACTAGAAAATTATGTATAAATAAATAAAAATTAGATGATGCACTAATTTGACTGTTTTTTTTAAAGAAAGTGAGTTCAGATTGTGACTTTTTAATTGATAAAATAATATTGTATAGCATATGATAACTGATGTGAAGAAGAATGAAATAGATTGAGAGGATCTGTGATTACTCAAGTTTTTGACATTGTTAAGTATGTAATCTTATCTAATAAAAGAGTAATATGCGAATTGACCATCACTGCCCCCATGTGGTCAAAGATGGCTGCCCCCATTTGGACACAAGATGGCCAGCAGTGGGGGACAATTGTGGGCAATCAGGTCAGCAGAGGAGGGCAGTTGGGAGGGACCAGGCCTCTAACAGAGGGAAGTTGGGGTGATCAAGCCTGCAGAGGATGACAGGGGTGATCAGGCCAGCAGAGGAGGGAAGTTAGGGGTGACCAGGCCCACAGGGTAGGGCAGTTAGGGGCAAACAGACAGGCAGGAGAGCAGTTAGGCATCAATCAGGCTGGCAGGGCAGTGGTTAGGGGGTGATCAGGCTGGCAGGCAAAGCAGTTAGGGGCAATCAGGAAGGCAGGCTGGCAGGCAGGCAGAGAAGCAGTTGGGATCCAGCAATCCTGGATTGTGAGAGAGATGTCGAACATCCCTTGTGGGGTCCCAGATTGGAGAGGGTGCAAGCTGGGCTGAGGGAAACACACCCCCATGCATGAATTTCATACACTGGGCCTCTAGTAAGTCTTAAATAGCCTTAAATTGTGTCTGAAATTTTACCTGTGTCTTTACATTGGTGAGAGGTTTTATCACCATGGTCAGGGTGCTGGAAGTGGTAAGCGCTGGTCCCCCAGAGGAGGCACCCACCCTGAAGGAGGACTTCCCCAGTGCAGAGCCTGGGCCCTGCAGCCACTCAGATCTCCAGAGGACCTAAGCCCCAGGCAAAGTGAGCTCCTCTGTACATACTCTCCCTGCAGAGATCCTAATTCGCTGTCTTGTCCTTTTAAAGGAGTGGTGTCTTCTTACTTTGATACATTATCATTTCAGGATTTAAGGGAAATAATCACCACTCACAAATCTGAAAAATATATCTGCTACCAGGGCATTTGGATTAATAGAAACAGGCCATTGAAATGTGGATTTTTAAAGACAAAAATCCAGTGAGATTTTTTTTCCTTTTTTACTGTTCTAGGTTTTAAATTTTTAATTAATCTTTTTTATCCGTTTTTCCTCATAATAAATGCAGAGATAATTGTTTTCAAACTTAAATGCTTCTAGACTTTAGTTTAAAAGCTCAATATATTTTGGAGGAGAGGATGCTTTTCATTTATTTTTCCCCTATTTTGGCTTAAAAATAACACCCAATAAAAATGTAATTGCTGTGTAATGAGTCTCCCCTTCTCCTATTCCTCACCTGCAGCCTCACCCTAGCTCTTGCTCCAGGCATGAAATGATAACTAGTTGTATATTCCCTCTATTTCTAAGCATCAGTCCCTACGATATGCTGTTGATTCTAGTGCATGGTGAACTTGGTATTTGTCAAGATAGAAACTCCTTTTTGCACCTCCTACACCAACCACATTTCAGGGATTCTGTGATATTAAAAAAAATCCCAAATATTCACTTATTATCATTCTATAGCCTAGAATAGCTTTACATCCCTGTTTAAAATATTTGTATTTTTTTGGAGGAGAGAGTTAGTGTCAATAACTAAGTCACTCTAGTCAAGATGATGAAAATAGTTGTGGAAATCCTAGTGACTGAACTGCACATTTTCAAAATATAAAAGATGTTGCCTTTCTGCAGAGGAGGACCAGTGCATAAACAATAAAGGACTTATACCCTATCTCAGGAAGAGTGAGGAACAAGGTAGGTTGGAGTATCTGTGCTTATGGCACATTTTCCAAAAGTCATAAGAAGCCTTCAGAGATGGACTGCTTATTAGAGTAAAGAAGGGTGTGTCCAGAGAATGTTTAAATTTAGCCAGCCTATGTAAAAATATATTACCTGGGTAAATACTATGCCCAAATATAATTTTAGCTTATTCATTACACTTAAGAAATAGACCTGTTTCGAGTAAATTTGACATTTTTACTTAACTGCTCCCCCATTTTCCCCCAGAAAACAAGACTACATCAAGTGGAGGCACATGTTAGATGGATTTTTGGTATCTCAGCTTCATTTAGATACCAGGTTGCAGTTATTTTTGGACATATATGGGGGAAGAATGGTTTTTCTTTTAGCTCCATAAGACTTTTAAAAATAAAACTCAGTTGGTTGTTCAGCAACCAGAAACATTTCTTAAGTAGGCTTATGTTGTCTGCTGTGTTGATTAGCTCTTTCTTTTTGTGTGTCTGTGTTAACTCCTTCATGAATAATTCATGGAAATTTGTTACTTGATTTACAGTAAACCCCAGTTAAGGAGGGCAGCTTGAACTCTTTTTCTGATGAAAAGTGGTTTTTGTTGTTATGTTTATTTAGGGAGAGGGAGAGATGACTTACTGCTAGTTATCATGACGAATTTAGAACACAGAAGATAGCCAATTGCCTTATTAAGTACACTGCTATTTTTAATAAGACTGAAATAATCAAAGTTGGGTGGATGAGCTAAAAGGTTATTGATTAGGTTCTATGTGTGCAGAGGAGGATATTTCTCTATCATTTTCCCCCTGAGGATTCTAAAATGTTACTTGCTTGTTTGGTATTTCAATTTTTCTCAGTTCTTTGTACCATGAACATGTTAATTCCAGAGACATGAAAACTTTTTTGAGGGAAAAGAAAGATAATTGTGTTGGAGCAGTTGATTACCCCCTCAGAAAACATGAAAAGAAACTCCATATCTCACACCACACCCTGAAATAAATTTTAGATAGTTTAAAACTGAATCTGAAAACAAAGCAATTATAAAACAGAAGAAAAATTCTAGAAAGCATTTTGTTTACTTTGGACAGAGGAAGGACTTATTAAGCAACATTAAGTAAAACCCAAAAGCACAAAAAAAATTAACAAATTTAATTGTGTAAAGAATTTTGTTAAAAAATACATAAAGAATTCTTGATTACATATAGAATTTAACTCCTGCATGTATAGACCATATAAACTTAGACGTAACAAGCTGGCGAAAGATTCCTAGTGTATATCACAAAGACTTTATTTTCAGAATATGTCAATGGCCACAGTAAGTGAATACCATCTGACAAAATCATTGGTAAAGTATGCCAGTATAAAGAGAGAGTTAACAGGAGGCATACTAATAGCATGTCCTCACCAATTGTCAGAAGTGCACGTATTAAAGCACTGAACAGCTAATTGGAAGCCCATTTGATATGCACAGCATTGCAAGCATGCATATCATTTGAACAACAACACTAATTGTAGGAGTTTATACTAAATTAAATTTTCACCCGTCTACAAAGATGTGCAGTAAAAATAACAGCAGACTAATAGTTATCAGGCACTTTCTAGTAAGTCGGGCGTGTTTTTAGTACTCTCTCTATCCTCCCACCATTCCTGTACTAGATCCTATTATTTTCCCTAACTGATAGAGGAGGGAACCAATGCCCAGAGTACATATGAGTAACTTGCCAAAGCTGTAAGAGGTACCTACTGGTGGAGCCAGCATCTCAACTGAGGCAGCTGGCCGCCGAAGTCTGCACAGGAGGCCTTTCCAGACTTAGGGATATTTTGTAGCTTTAAGAGGATTGAAGTTGACTTTTATTCATTGACATGGGAATCTCTCATGTCAGGGTACACGTTTACTTCAAAAGAGCAAGTAGTGCCCTGGCCAGGTATTTCAGTTGGTTAGGGCATTGTCCTATACACCAAAGGTTGAAGGTTCAATTCCTGTCAGGGCACATACCTAGGTTGCAGGTTTGATCCCCGGTTGGGTGTGCAAGGGAGGCAATTGGTCTGTTTGTCTCCTACATTGATGTTTCTCTCCCTCTCTCGCTCCCTCTCCTTCTCTTCCTTCCTTTCTCTCTAAAATCAATATACATATCCTTGGGTGAGGAAAACCTGTGTAATGTATGGTCCTGTTTAGGTTATAAAATGTATATATGTTCTTGGATGTGGTAGTGTGTGCATTTGGAGATATATATATGTGTGTGTGTATATATATATATGTGTGTGTGTGTGTGTGTGTGTGTGTGTGTGTGTGTGTGTATATATATATATATATATATATATATATATATATATATCAAATGAATTTTAAAATCTGATTCATAAACATACAACTGAAGCCAACCAGTTTTACTGGGGAGAGGACCAGAAGTAGGAGCCACACAGGAAGACTTTAATATAGTGTGCATACACATTATGCACCTTTATGGCTTGAATCTTTTCCGATGACAATGTATTCATAAACTACTTTTATACTTTCAAAACATCCATCGAAGAATTAAAGAGAAAGTTGATAAATTTATTCAACAGCAGCAGTTCATGGAGCTACTGCTTGCCCAAAGCACTAAGTGATACAGTATTTCTGTTGTAAGTACATATATATGTTTATGTAGAACTATAGAATTTTAGAGTTTAGGGAATTTTAGAAATTTATATAAAGCCAAGAAAGGTTCTCTAATGTATAGATTGTTAATGAGAGAGCCTGAATTAGAACCTACATCTTATAATATCCCATTTTAGTGTTTCTTCTGTTGTATCTTACACAATATTTATGAAATACTTCCCTACAATAATATGAATTGCATGGCTTTCTGTTCTTCTCCATAAATACCTATAAATATCTGTTGAAATAATTTTCCCTCAAAAGTTCTTGTGAATCTGAATCAATTAATGCCATTCTCCGTATACATTTGATCTTTTAATAATTAGAAACTCAGGCTGCTCTTTAAATAAGATTTGCAAATATGTTACTTGCTTTCCCATTTAAATTTTACTCTGAATGATTTTATTTGTGAATAGAACATACTAATGTATCTAAATGATCTCATACAAAGTATAGTGTACAAGTGTAACATGAGATGTATGATTGCAGGAAATGTATTGAAAAGCATTTATAAAAATACGTAAATGTATACGTAATATCAGCTAAGTGATGAATTTGTATGTTTGCTAATGTTTTTTAACTAATGAATAATTATGTTGTGGTTAGGTTTTTTCCCCACTAAGTAGTCAGCCATTAAGAAAGGATCCTACAAAACACATTGAAGTAATTCTAGCCATAATTTTTTTTCTTTTTTATTCTCTCATCATCAGGATGTTACTGACAATTCTTCAGGTCCAATACTTGATCTGCACATGCCCTTGGAAGAGCTCTACACCCAGAACCTTCTGCAAAGACAGGATGACAGCCCATCTTCCATAGACCTGAGCATGGGACCTACTTCTGGTTTTATTGTAAATGATTATACAACTGAACAACAATATGGATGTGAAAACACAGGCGTGTGGGCTGAGTCTCACCTACCCAGTGAAGTTATATCAAGTGCAGAACTTACTTCTCTGCTGCCTGATTCAACGGGAAAGGTACTATTTTAAAGAGATGGTGTGTGTGTGAGGATGAGTCATGAGGTCAGGGACAGGGAAGTATTCTGGTTCAGCTCCCCACGGGGAGCTGGTGCTCTCCTGACGCTGAGGTTTTCCAGAAGTCAACCTATGAACTTGTCTTGATTATGGATCCTTGTGGAATAAAGCACAACCAATGAGAGAACATATGTGATGTTGAAATCATATTCCAAAGTCTAGTTTCCCTTTCCATGTGACTTTTTTTTTCTCTTTCCATCAGGGCTCTGAGTTCCTAAATCAACAGAGCTCTCTGGCCTCTACTGCTGAGCGCGCCATGCTTCAGAATATATCCAGAGAACTTTTTGAGAAGACGATTACCATAGCAAAAGGCAATTCTAGTCTAGGTAAGTTTCTTATTTTCTATACATACCTCCACAACCAACTCCCTCACAAAGAAGAAAAATTGAACCTGTTTTGGTATTTTTGGGTATAGGTAAGAAAATAGATGTTCTAAATTTTACTGTAGTTTTTATGGTTTCTCTTTTTATATACTCATTATTTTTCCTGAAATGGTTAACAGGTTTGTTTAGTTCAGTCTAGCTTAAATCCCTTACTCTCTTAATTACTTAAAAGTATGCAGTGGCCTCATTTACATTCAACTAAAAGATACACAGAATTGTTTGTGTATGAAAAAGCAAATCAGAAAAGGAATTCTTAGAAAATGAAAAGTCAGCAATTTGGAATTCTATATTCTTTGGAAAAGCAAATTATTAGCTTTTTTGAATGTTTCCAGTTATGCATTAAATCAGTTTGTATTTAATTTCTTTCATTCACTGAAAGAAAGACTAAAAAGACAGCCAGGTGTGCCACTACCAAAATATAAATGCGAGTTATAATAGTCCTTACCAGGTGGCAGGAGTTTTGTGTCCTTTCTTAGCCAGAAGGGGTTGTGGCTAGTTAATAATCATACAGCCTTCAGACTTGGGCAAAGAAAACTTTCCGTAAAAACAAAATTCTAATTTTAATAACTAAAGCTCTCTTGAGGCAGAACACATTTGTTCTTTTTTTTTTTTCCTTTCAAGTTAAGCTATCATGTGACTCAGCTCTGTCCCTAGTGTTCTCTGATGGGAAGTGCAATGTAGGATATTAGAACAGGTGTTGTCTAGGACTCTGGTCAGCTCTGTATCAGAGATCCGGCTCCTTCTGGGATGTGACCAATCAGTGCCCTTTACATTGATATCTCATGGCAGGGTCTTGTTTCCTTGTTAAATTTGAGACTTGGCAAAGAAATCTAGCAGGGCTTATGTGGTGAGTGGGATTTTAGTATATGTCTCATTCTTGATTTTGTTCCATTTGGTGGTGGCTGGGTTCTACCAACAGCAGCTAAATGGAGAATTAATAGTAAAGAATGTTTACTTAGTTATAACATTTCGCATATATTTACATTTAATAGAATGTTATAAAATGTAAACTACAGAACATTCTATAATTCACTAATTTGAGACAGATATTATACATATCAAAGCATGTCAGAAATAGTTCATCTGCTAATGCAGTGTTTCTGGAAGCACGCTACTTAGAACACCAGTTTTGCAGGATTCAAGTAGGAGTTATACTTGAGTTCCAAGTTTAAGAGTTTGAAATGTGATGAATTTAAGGAGATGGGCTCTTGTTTGTTCTATATCTCAGCATCTTTAATATTCAGATATGCATGTGACACTTTAAGAAGTTATAGCCGAAATTGGTTTGGCTCAGTGGATAGAGCCTTGGCCTGGAGACTGAAAGGTCCCAGGTTTGATTCTGGTCAAGGGCATGTACATTGGTTGTGGGCACATCCCCAGTAGGGGGCGTGAAGGAGGCAGCTGATCGATGTCTCTCCCTCATCGATGTTTCTGGCTTTCTATCCCTTTCCCTTCCTCTCTGTGAAAAATCAATAAAAATATATTCTATAAAAAAAAGAAGAAGAAGTTATAGAGTGCAGCATTTCTCTCACTTATTTTGCCATAAAACCCATTTTTTGTATCAACTCATAAAACAGATTTTGTAAAAATCCCTATTGTTCCGAGAAACTCTATTCTGTTATTTTCACCCACCTATGGAACATTCTTTTTTTTTTCCCTACATTATAACCACTTTGGCCCCTTGAATGTGGCTCTTCCACAAAATACCATGGCCTGTGCGAGTCTGTTTTGAAGAAGTGGTGGTAGAAGAAGTTTAAGTTTAAAAAATTTGGCTCCCAAAAGAAATCTCAATCATTGTACTATTGGTATTTGGCTCTGTTGACTAATGAGTTTGCCAACCACTGGTCTAGAGATACCATGAAGCCGTTACTTTTCTCAGGGAACATGAGTTTAAGAAATTAGCAAATTGACATAAAAAGTTCTAAATGCATTGTATACTGTGATGGACACTCATGCATAGAACATTAAAGGCTTAAAAGAGGGAATAACTCCTGCTTTCTGAGTGTGTGCTGTTTAGAAAGGTTTTAAAGAGGAGAAGATTCTTGATTTAATGCTTTAAAGAGGAGGAGTCGAGTTTTACCACATAGTGGAAGTGATTAGAGCTAAGGCAGAGAAATGTGAAGCATTACTGAGTTTCATTTGGTATGGATGAACTATGATGCAGTGGTGAGCAAAGTAATAATTGAAGCTAAAAGTAGAGTAGATGGAAGATGGCTGTAGGGTGGGTTCGTGGACAGGACACAGGACTTCTGCTGTAACACGCTCCTGGCTTAAACTCCTACATACAGTGGGAGCTAAGGGTAGAAGAGTGGCATGATGGGGTTTGTGTTTTAGGAAGATCCTGCTGGCTTACTTTGGAGAATTAGAATGGAAACAGTTGGGAGACTCTTGTAAGAGCCATAGTTTTGAGTACATCTGATTTTACAATCTGAACCCTTTAGCTTGCTTGCTTATTTTTAGTTT
This sequence comes from Lasiurus borealis, assembly GCA_004026805.1. Lineage (NCBI taxonomy): Eukaryota > Metazoa > Chordata > Mammalia > Chiroptera > Vespertilionidae > Lasiurus > Lasiurus borealis. Next base: position 17,624 of record PVJN01005765.1, read on the forward strand.
GCTGAGAGAATGTTGAATTTTTCAAATCTTTTTCTTCATCTGTTCAGAAAAATCACATGGATTTTTAATATATTCTATTAAGTCATTAGGACATTATTATTATTTTTAAAATATGTTTTAATTGATTTTTACTGATAGAAAGGGAAAGGGATAGAGAGATAGAAACATTGATAAGAAAGAAACATAATGAATGGGCTGCCTCCTGCATTCCCCCACTGGAGATTGAGCCGGCAACTCAGGCATGTGTCCTGAGGGAGAATGGAATCGGTGACCTCTCAGTTCCTGGGTTTATGCTCAACTGCTGAGCCACACTGGCCAGGCCAGACACCTTATTTTCTAAATGTAGCACAAGATACCTAACATAAAACTTACCATTTTAACCATTTTTATGTGTACATTTTTGTAACATTAGATACATTCATATTGTGGTACAACAACAATACTATCCATCTCCAGACCTTTTCTTCTTCTCCAAATGAAACTTTGTACCTATCCTCTCTAATAAAAGAGTAATATGCAAATTAACATCCACAAGACACATCCACAAACCACACCCACCAGCCAATCAGGAGCTTCAAATTAACCCTAACCAAGATGGCTGTGGCTATAGAGTGAGCAGGAGGGAAGCTTGGGTTTCCCTGGTGATGGAGGAAGCCAAGCTATTCACATACCCTAGCAGGTCCAGGCCTCCACTCAAGGCTACAAAGTTTCAATTATAGAAGATAAATTCAAACGTAAATGGTGGCAGTCACTGAGCTGGAGAGAAGAGGAAGCTAGGGTTGCCCCCAGTGATGGAGGAAGCCAAACTTACAGCCCTGTCCTGTCTTGGCCATCACTTAAGGCTACAAAGTTTCAACTTTAGAAGATAAATAAATTCCAACAGAAATGGCTGCTGCCATGGAGTGAGCTGGAGGCCTGGCCTGCAGGGGAGGGCAGTTAGGAATGACTAGGCCTGAGTTGAAGGGTAGTTAGGGGCAAACAGACTGACAAGGGAGCAGTTAGGCATCAATCAGGCTTGCAGGGGGGTGGTTAGGGGGTGATCAGGCTGACAGGCAGAAGCAATTAGGGGCAATAAGGAAGGCAGGCAGGCAAGCAGTTGGGGTGATAAAATGATGGCTGCTGGGAGGTAGGGGACAGGGAAAATGGGAAATTATTATTTAACTAGAGGCCTGGTGCACGAGTTTGGACACATTTAAAATAAATTAATTAGAAGGTGGCTGGTGGGACAGGACTGGGCGAAAAGGGCCAGAGATGCCCTGGAGCCAACCTCCCATGGTCCCTCCCTAGGGGTGGCACCAGAGTTCGAAGAGCTGCAGACTGAGCAGGGTCCCTCTGACTGGTGGGGTCCATTGGCCTGGCCTGTGGGGATACATTTTGACTACTCTGGGTACATCATGTAAGTGAAATCATGGAGTATTTGGCATATTTCACTTAGCATAATGCCCTCAGGGTTCATCCATCCATGTGTCAGTATATATCAGAATTTCCTCCTTTTGAAGGTAAAATATTTCATTATCTACATATATAAAATCCAAAGTGACAGTTTGACTATTCGATTGGTAGCTATGATGTGCACTGACCATCAGGAGTAGATGCTCTGACTGGTAGGTTAGGTTGCTTGCCATGGATTAGCTTGCTGCTGGGGCCCTGTCAGCCCCGAATCTGGTTCACCCACACCCTGGACCAGAGAAGAGGGAGGAAAGAGCCCAATTCCTCACAGAATCAGCCATGGGTTAGCTTTCTGTGATATTACAATATTTCTTCTAATTAACTTGCTTTCAGTGTGCATGAATCTGTGCACTGGGCCACTAGTATATAAATAAACACACATACCACTTTTTTTATTGATTTTTTAGAGGGAGAGAAAGGGAGGAGGAGGAGGAGTGAGAAAAACATTGACTGAATGTCTCCAGCATACCTCCTACCTGGGAATGAGCCTGCAACCCCAGTCATGTGCTCTGACCAGGAATCTAACTGGCAACCCAAGTGGGACACGGGCCCTGTCACCTCCCTGGAGCAACAGCCTACCGAATCGCAGCCAAGACGCAAATCAAATACTCCATGATTTCCCTTACATGATGTACCCAGAGTAGTCAAAATAGACAGGGACAAATGATAGAATGATGGTTGCTAGGAGGTAGGGCACAGGGAAAATGGGGAATTATTATTTAACTAGAGGCCCAGTGCATGGATTTGTGCACATTGAAAATAAATTAATTAAAAGGTGGTTGGTGGGGCAAGACTGGGCGAAAAGGGCCAGAGATGCCTTGGAGCGAACCTCCAGTGTTCCCTCCCCTGGAGTGGCAACCTTTCAATATGCTGGGTGATACACTTCCACCTAAACCACACTGACCAGAGTAACCATAGGTTGCTCATTCATTTATCTGTTGTTAGACACATGAGTTGATTCCACCATAGCTTTTAAGTTTTGATTTTTAAAATATATTAATCATGATTAATCTCTTGTGGTGAAGAATAGTGAAAGGTGAAGTGCCCTTGCTTTCTGTCATATCAGAAAATCAATTTAAACCTCAATAGCTTGATTTTAAAATTCACATATAAGAGAGCCTTTTCATTTGTTGTGTGAGACTAAACCTAGAAGTATGCAAACATAGTACCATTAGCTTATTAACCAAATCTATCTATATAAAAGGATAATATGCTAAGTCTCCTTCCCATTTCCTGAGCAGTTGCTATGATGTGTACTAACCACCAGGGGGCAGACGTTCAATGCAAGTGCTGCTGTGACACACACAGAGAAAGGGCACCTTGGACTTGGCCCCCAAAAATCAACAATTGGCTTCCCCCACGTGGGACACAGACCCTATCATCACCCTGGAGCAACAGCCTACCAAATCGCAGCAAGACCCCATGGCACAAATACAGCCCATAACCCATCCCACCCCATAAAACATTGCTACGGGTGCTGAATAATGACAGCACATAGCAATTCCTAGCTTCCTCTCCCTAGCAATTAGGCTCTTTGGAGTTTCAGGAACACAGATGGAAACATTGTACACTGTAACCAACTGTCTGTGAAGCATTTTCCCATACCTCATCTCATTTGATCCTCACAGAAGTCCTGGAGTAGGTAGATAGGAGACTTGGTGAAATCCATCTTCTTTTCTTTAGTTGGAAAACAGAGATTTAGAAAGCTTAGAAACTTTACCCAACTGAAAAGAATAAAAAATGATGGAACTTGAAAATGGCTTCAGGCGTTCTCACTGTGCAAAATATAGTCAAACGCTGTTGCAGTTAAATATTTCACCCCTTGTTCTCCCTGCTTGATCTACAATAATAATCTGCTTCATGTTGATAGTTACTGTTGTGTTGCTGACAATTACCTGAAGAGAAGTTGGGGTGCTTCACTGGGCTGGAAAAAGTTTAGCTAAATCAGAAAGCAGGTCTAATTAAGCATGTTTATTCGATATGTATAAAAGGCTAAGTTGACTTGTGCATGTGCTATACATATAAAGCTCTTGCTGGCACCAATTGCCCGTGTGTGTCTCCCTCTGTCATTGTTGATCATAAATTTGGTTGATACTTCTATTATAGAGAAAGGGCGAATAGTGATATTAAAATATTTCTTTTAATTAATTTCCTTTCAATGTGCATGGATTCCTGCACCAGGCCACTAGTTTTAATATAATATAAGTAACTTTTAGTTTTACTTTTGTGATTCATTTGAATTAATTTACATACTAAAAATGTAGATAGGGCTTTTTATGGATGTTCAATTTCCTGAGGCCCAGCATTTTGATGTTCAAATTCACTTTGCTAAAGTGATAACATTTCTCTGTTGTCTCATTTGACTGGAGATGTGCACTATTTAGATGTCTATAGCACTTAGAGAAACTAAATGTAAAGGAATTGTGAAAAAGGCCTATTTTGTAAAATATTAAAGTAATTTAATTAAAGCATACATTTAAGCTTTTAATGTAGGAAGGTGTTGCCTTCACAACTTGAACTAACAAGAAATGTGATAATATTTTGGAAAATCCAAGCAGAGGCTTGTTTTGTACTTATAAGTGAGTGTGTTATGAAAGGTCTATCAGTGACCAACTGAACACTTTTTCTTAGATTCACAGTATCCCCTTAACTTACATGAGTTTTTTAGGTTTTGTTTTCTGGATAGGTTCTGTAAAAGTTGTCATAATCCATTTGCTTTGATTTCATTAATCACTTTTTTTTTAACTCTGTTAAATTTAGGGAGGAAATGTCATATGCAAATATAGGCACATATGTACACATGTGTATAGTGACCTTTTAAATTTTTAATCTTGATGATTTTGGGTAGTCTGTGCTCCTTTCTGTAGTTACATTATATTAGGACTTGAAGGTAATAAAGTAGGAAGGAAAGAAAGGTCCATCCTCTCTTCACAGATTAGGTACAGAAACATAAACAGACTCACTCGATTTTTGAAAGTGCTCACTCAGTCTTTAGATGGAAGCAAAATTGAAACCTCAGTCTCTCTCTGGTTTTCACATACTACACAATGCACATCAGTGCTTGAGTTACCCAAGGCTACATGGAAATTGTTGTGATAACAAGTGTCACTGTGAAATGAATTATGATTTCCTTTAGCCCTTAGAGAACACTGTAGCTTTTGATTATCATAGAGATGCATCTTAAATAAATTTTGTGAGTTATTATTTGTTTATGTTTTGTACTTTGTTGGGCACTTTGGGCCGGACACTTTGAAAGGTATTCTACCTAAGTTTTATTATGTACTTATTTTCTCATTTAATACAGCCCTAAAATAGGCATTATCCCCATTTTACATATGAGTAAAATGGTAAAATGAGGCCTAGTGTGAGGCTAACTCAGTGTCCCAAGGCCACACTGATTAGAAGTGGTGGGACTCAGATTTGGAACCAATTCTCTAGTTCTATAGTATATGATTTAGGCTGTTGCTATTATACTCCCTCCCAGAAGAAATTGGGAGATCTTATAAGTTATAATCAAAATCTTGTTAGTGGATATTACCTTGAAGTTGTTGAACCCTGAAAATGATCATTTGGTAAAAGGAAAATATAAGGTGAGGTAACTGATGTCTATCTCTTGGTTTATGACAGCCTTAATTGCTGTTGGAGTTGGAAGTTAAAGATGCTATTAAAAATGAAGTTAGAAATCATGTTGACCATAACTCATGATGTTTGCCCCAAATTTGTGGCTTGTTCTATTGTAGAGTGTGTGGTGCTAGTGAGAACAAGATGATGTGTTGGGGTACCAGTATGGGCCACTGAGTAAAATTTGTTTTTTTTGGTCATACATTTTGATGACAGTATAGTATATCAGTGGAGCTTAGTGGGAAAGGTCACAGCATCAGAGCAAACTAGAGAACCTGTTGAAACATTTCAGAGCCAGCCTCTTTGCTCATAAGAGACCCACCTGGAATTAAACAGCATCTAAACATGTTTGTTGGTTTATGATCAACAGAGATGTTTCCTTCATGACAATGCATTTAAAAATCATTATTGTGAGTCTTAAAGAATATTTTAAATTCATTTGATAATAGTTCATTTCTATCAGAAAATGGTAACTAGTAGCCTGGGTTCCCCATATCCAGGCATGAAATCTTAGGCTATAAGCCAATTGTAGTCAGGGTTGTTCTTTCAAAATATTTTAAAAATATATCTAATTTGGTATCATTAAAATTAATCTAATTATTACTCTGTTTTTTGTTGTTTTTTAAATAAATAATTAAAGAGGGAATTTGTGACTTCCCTCAGAAAAAAAGTTTTTGTAAGTACTCTCCTTACCAGGTTTAGTTATATTATCTTGTTTTGAAAGGAACTTTTAGCACTTGATTGAAGTGAATTAATTTTATGTAATGTGTTAATGTAATTTAAAAGGTTTTATATTTTTGAAGGATTAGACTGAGTGTAGGATGACAAGGGATTATAAATTCGGGTGAGGCTTGTTATGAATGTCATTTTTGAGGAAGTGATACTGAAGTGAGGAGTTAGCTGTGCAGGAGCTGCTGAGAGCAGCCGTCAGTCCCTCTGAAATGGGGAGAGACCAGGTGAATTTCTGAAGCGTAGTTGCTGGAACACAGGGAGGCAAAAAGGACATTGAACAGGGAAGGGTGCATGTTCAGAGGGACAGGCCACTAGACCCAAAGACTTGCAAGTAGGCTGTATGTTAGCATTACAGTAGGTTATTAAAGGGTTGTTACCAGGGGAGTGATGTGATTTGTCATCTCTGTCTGCTGAGAAAAATGCACTGGAAGCCAGCAGACCAAATAGGAGGCTGTTTTGAAAAGTGAGGCAAGAGAAAGTGCTAGCTTAGTGTAGAGTCAGTTAGGAAATGGAGAAAGATGAATGGATTCAGGATAAATTCTAGAGATAGAAATAACAAGAATTGGTGGTGGGTTAAATATAAAGAGTGAGAAAGAGGTAGGAATCGAGATTGATTTCAACATGTCTGCTTTAAGCAATGGAGAACAGTATTGTGGTATCAACCCCAAAAAGGGGAAGACATGGAGAAACAAGGGGAGGCAGAAGCTTGGGAATTCAACTGTATGCATATTAAGGTTGCATTTCCTGTCCGGAAGGCAATTAAATGTCTAGTTCTGGAGCTTATAGAAATTTGGATTTGGAGGAAAAATGGAAGTAGATTAGTATTAAGTTCACATCAGCTCAGTACAACAGGCACTGGGATAGGCACTGAGGATAGGACTTAATACAAGCTTCTTGATTTTTTTTTTATCTCAAGCCACCAACATAGTATTTGCCACATAGTAAACACATGAAAGAACAAACAATTTGAGAATAAAGTAGTAGCACAGAGTTTCTCGATGTATTGAACTAATTTTTCATTCATGGTCCTGTTTTTATTCTCTTATACATATAAGATGGACTCCTATTGTGAAATGGATTTGATATTGTGAAAACATGCTCCCTGGGAGAGCTTTCTATGTTAAGGAGTAACATATCACTTCACCTAAAATACATTCCTTCCAGTGTAGGCCTGTGTATCTTTCATTTTGATTGCTTTTTATTGGCTTGAAAAAATAGTGCTAATTCATAGGGACTTATGTGACTTTCAAATTAAAGTGAATTTGAAAGTCGCAAAATTAATTCATATCTGTGTTCCTCCATTACCATAGGTATGACAGTAAGTGCTAACAAAGATGGCTTGGGGGTGATTGTCCGAAGCATTATTCATGGAGGTGCCATTAGTAGAGATGGCCGGATTGCTGTTGGGGACTGCATCTTGTCTATTAATGAAGAATCTACTATTAGTTTAACCAATGCCCAGGCACGAGCCATGTTAAGAAGACATTCCCTCATTGGGCCTGACATTAAGTAAGTATCATTGGGACCTCCATTTAGCTTGGGATATTCAGGAATTTCAGTTCATTAATCTGAGGTGTATTTTTTCCTCCAAATATATTTCTTTTAGCTATACAAAAACCACATAATTACTTACTATAAATCACGGTTTTGACTATTCCTGAATAGTTCTTGATTTTTAATCATTTTTAAGATAGCACTGTTAAAATATTTTAGGACTGCACATGCATGTTTCGCACTCTTAGCTCCTGGATGGGTGGCTGATTGCAGGAGGTCGCTGCCCCTTCCCGTGGGGGAAGCTGTGGGCCTGAGGACACAGCATTATGTGTGAGGGATGCAGGATATAATGAACAGCAAAAGTTTAAAAGTCGCCCATAAGAGGCTGCAGTTCAGACCCAGGTGGAGATTCCAGAGAGGATGTGCAATGGTCTTAATGAAAGACAGACATCAGTAGTAAACAGAAGCTTTGGGAGGGCAGTGCCCAGGGCAGTCACATGCTCTTCGTGTTCCTCGATTCCATGGGGCAGCTGCAGCGAGGATGCATGTGCCTGTTTGAAAACATTCCGTGTTTGAGAGTAACTTCATCCAGGTAAGCAAGAGAGAAGGAGTGATTGACATGCACTCAGTGTGAGAATGGTCACTATGGGCACTGCATGTACCAGTCTCAGCTACCAGTACTGATGTCATGCTGCTGGCATCATCTGGTGTCAGCTGTACAGTTGGTGCCAAACATGGCCACAACTGGAGAAGGGGACTCAAGTCAGCCAAGAGCTCGGAGCCAACCAGGCTGCCTCCTTTGAAGTCTATAAAGATGTCCATCTACCATCATGAGGGAAAACAGCTCTTCTTGAAGCTTGTACTGGCCACTCTTTTTACGTACAAATATGCCGCCTTCAGATACAAAGGAAGAATTAGTTTGCACATTGGGAAGACTTGGTGATCTTCCCTAGACCCCCAGTGGAGGCTTACAGTGGTACTCATGCCCTACCAGTTTGTGATATGATGGACATACCTGTGTTGGAGGTAGAAGACAGGAAGATTCTAGGGACCATGATCTGGTCAGTGTCAGGAGCCTTCCCGTGGTCACTGAGGTGTCTGAGGTCACCTCTCTCGTTTATGCTAGTGGAGAAGGAGTCCAACAATATGCTTCATACACTCTGTGGTTAGGGACTCACTGTTTTCCTAACCTTGCACTGGCAGACCTGACCAGGTGCAGTACCAGGGGCAACAGCAGTAACACCCTATGCAGTGTGAGTGTAGTTGTAGGAGGGAGATGTCTAGCCAACCTGTTACAGAGACCTTAGAAGGTACAAGAGCTGGACCCTGCATCTCAGCCTGACTGAGTAAAGACAGTGGAAGTGAACAAAGTGGAGGTCAGAGTCTGCCATGTTGAAACTCTTAGGAAGAGAAAGGAAACAGAGAACACTCCCACCCGAAAGGCCCTCTCATTCTGGTAGGATGTGAGAGGACATGTCAATCCTAAGATCCTGTGGAACCCCTCAGGGAGATCGAAAGGAGATGGACCAGAACAGCCCAGGAGTACAGCATCCTCAGCATCACCCAGAAGGGTTCTGATTTATCTCAAACAATTGAAGGGGAGCTGACCTATAACTAGTATTGGGGCATACCCCAGAGATCCTTTCCCTAGTCCCTCCCCATCCTGCAGCTCCCCTAGAATAGGAGGGAGCACTCTATCCATTCCTAGAAGTCCTGCCTATCAGCTGGAATGGGTCTCCAGTGTATGTTCCACTCACTCCTTTTAAGAAGGGAAACTTAACTTTTCTCAAGTAAGTCACTTCCTTAATTTCTTGAAATAAATACCTGCTATTAAAAACATAAACATTTTAAAACAATGTTGCTTAATCTTCTTAATTTTACTTTTTAAATGATTTTTTTCAAAAACCTTAGATATGAGATATTTAAGACATCTCTCACAGAACAGGAGGGTCCCCTCTTAAAATCTTATAAAGAAGTTTTGATTAGCCCTCCCTGTAAGGAATTGTGCACTACCCATTTGACCTCTGTGGATCTTAGAACTAAGCCTTTGTTTGAAGGCCAGTAATGGGCAAGACCATGAAGAACAGTGCTAGTTGGAACAGTAATTTACCTGTGCTGAACCTCACGAGCCAAGAGAATTCACCAATATGTTGATCGATTCTGAATGCAGGTCATGTAGGATATTCTGTGAGGAAGTGCTTAAAATCTCCCATCATTCCATAATGTGCCCAATGCACGTTACATATTTAATTTCATTTTTAAGGCATTAAACATTTCCTGACCAATATAAAATTAGTTCACGATTTTATTGTCATACCTCTTCCATGTAACAGCTTGACTTTTTCCTTTAGCATTAACCATTGAATATTGTATGTATTGTATAAGGCAGTGGTCGGCAAACTCATTAGTCAACAGAGCCAAATATCAATAGTACAAGGATTGAAATTTCTTTTGAGAGCCATTTTTTTTCAACTTAAACTCTATAGGTAGGTATATTGTTTTAACCTAATTAGGGTACTCTTTCGATCACACTGTACATGCGCACCCGCACATGGTATTTTGTGGAAGAGCCACACTCAAGAGGCCAAGAAACCTCATGTGGCTCGTGAGCTGTGGTTTGCTGGCCATTGGTATAAAGGATAAACTAGTAAAATAAGATCTGAGGAAAAAATTGCTGACCTTAATGTAATTGTTACTGTTAGGGGAGACTTCTTTGTATGAATGCTATTATTGACTGCATTCTGTATTATTCATTTCCAAAGTACATATTGCTAGAGCTTAGGTAAGAAAAACAATATTTACAATCTGGTTTTCATTATGCCTTCAATAAAAAGTAGAAATTTATATATTTGGAGTAGATTCTTTTCTCATAAAGATGTATTTATTTTCAGGCAGAATTTCATAATGGCTTTCATAATTTTGTATGTCTTTTGATGTTTGTTTTATAGAAGGAGATCCTGTGACTATTCCATAATTATCTTATTAATAACATGAATGCAAATAAATATCATTTAAAAACCAATGTCTCTCTACTCAGAAAAAGAGAGAAACAGTAGTACTTTTCTCATCATTTGGGGTCCTGTGTCCATTTCTCTTGCTTAAAAGATAAATGGTATGCATCCATATGGAGACTCTATGGCAGAGGTTTAGCTTATATAGTTTATATGCAGCATCAAATGCAGATGGCCTGGTAACTGATCACTTGATTTATTGTGTGACAATGCCCCCATTGAGCTTAGAGCACTGATGCAGGGCTCTTAGTGCCATAATTGGTGCTTGGTTCTAGCCTTTTCCTCCATTCTAATTTACTGAAGAACTTCAGAGATAGCCCGAAAATGAGACCATTGTGACATTGATTTGGCATACGTTATGCATTTACCCTGTTCTAAAAAAATGTATTCAGTACGTTTTCAAACTCCAAAAGCCTTCTTTCTCCTTTTCTCATATTTATTGCTGTTATTTGTTTTGTATTGTGTCTGTGTTTGTGTGTGTGTTTGTTTTCCACCCTTTGACTCAACACCAGAATTTGCTCTTTCATATGGACAGCAGCATGATGATGACCTTGAGGGATGTCTAGAGAGCTAGCTTTATAAATACTTGCTTTGAGATCCCAGGAGGCAAAAATGTACTGTGGTATCTTATAATAAAAAGAAAAGAAAAAAAAATCCGACAGCATTCCTTCTTCTGGAAATCAATCAATAAATCAATCAGTTAATTGATCTCTCTCTCTCTCTCTCTCTCTCTCTCTCTCTCTCTCTCTCACACACACACACACACACATACACACACACACACTCGCAAACATACCAACATGGCACTTTTATTTCTTCTCAAGTGTCCTACTGTAAGCTGTGATTCAGATGATCATGATTTGACCATTGGGTGAATGGTGGAAAGAAATTAGAATCATATAATCCTTTTTCAGAAGAAAAAAAATGTGCTAAATGATAAAACAAATCTCCCTTTAGTCTGGCCAGGGCTGAGCAGCATATTCCATGCATTTTGCATGAAGTGCTTTTGGCCCTGTGCCTTCCAGATCTCTTGCTTTCATGAGCTAAATGTTTAGAATTACCTTGAAAGCTATGAGTAATCCTCCCAAAAGGAAAGTCTAGGCCTCCATTACTTTGAATGGAACCATGCATTGCCCCTGGCTAATTACACTTTGTAGTCATTGCCTGGATATAGGCTCCATTCCTGTTTCTCCCTTTTATTTCTTGTTATGAATTTAGCTTAATCTTGAGTGGTGGTAGAGAAGTGTATTGGAGGGACTCAAAAAAAAGGAAATACTGGTTCAGGTACATGACTGTTTGGTTTTAGGAAAAGCATTACTTGTTGAGACAATGCACCGGCTTTCTTTTTGCCTTTTATGATCGAGAGCTAGGAACATGGTGAGTGTGCATTCGTGCACGCCTGGGTAGCTAATTTGAGTTTCAAGAGTTCAAGACAGCCAGTTTAAGTTCCAGGTTCCATTTTTTGCTATGGAAAACCAGATGTGAAGCCTCACCAGAATGCATTCTGTTTCACTTCTCACTCCACCTTGCCAGGAGCTCTTATATTTCTGTAATAATAGCCAGGGTTTTGCGCCTAGCAGCAGCTGCTAGTAACATCTGCCAGATAATTACCGAGCGGAATCAGAATTCACCTGCCTTAACCTAAAGTGTGGGATGAATTCCTGATCAAGGAATAAAAGATTGATTGCAGTTACATTTTCCCATGCTTGTTAATAATCATTGCTATAGACACCAGTAGAGAGCAGATGCTTTTCTGGGGGAGGTGTAGATGGGGAGGGAGCTGGAAAGGGGAAAAACAACCAGGAGCACTCACTTTTAACTACATATGTATGCATCGCATATTCAGCACAAGACACTGACATTTGTTAACACCATTGTAAAAAGATGCCGTGGCGTATGCTTCACATTCTAGATTTTCTACAGCACCTGCTGACGATTGAGCCCCTTTTTATGTGTGAGTATCGGTGATTCAAAAAGCTCATTATGGCTGTGTGTTACAACTTGTCTGTGAAAACCGTTTTATGCTTTTGTACCATCCCGGTGCAGGGATAGAGCCAAGCATAGATTCAGGGTATACATTTTGGCTTTTTTTTCTCTTCATTTTATATAAGGACATAAACTACAGCAGAGCTATGGGTTTGTTACAGTTTCATATTGCACTGATGCTTGTAAACCTATATGAAAAATCACATTTTCCAATGACTAAGATTTTGAGTTCCTTTGTCGGGTGACCCTGCTGCATGTGCAGGCACAGGCTCTGGGTTAAGAGCCGTCTCACATTTCTGCATCATGAATGCTACTTTTTTCCTTCCACTCCAGGTCTAACCAAAGATTAGTTTACATGTAAGAATTTTTAATATAACCCTCAGATCCTCAGATCCGCAGTTTCCATGTTATTTGCACAGTTCCTAATTTAATTTCAGTGATTTGCTCTGTATTTGCTGTTGCATTATGGGATGCTTGTTTTGGTGGCCAGGCTGTGTATATCGGGCTAAATATTTATGAATACTGCCTTCTTAAACCTTACCTAAAATATGAGAAAAATGTTTGTAAAGCTTGTCATCCCTCACCCTTTGAAAACCATTTTTGAACAAGTATAGAGGAAAATTTATTTCAATTATTGTTTAGTATAGGTATATCTTTTCCTTCACAAACCAGTTAAAAATTAAGTATATTACACTGATTATTATTGTTTCACCATTGTGTTCTAACTCTCCTTGCCCTCTTCCTGGCTGTTTTTCTAAATGTTTTAGTTATATGTAATTGATTATATAGAATCTTCAAAAATAATACCAGTTTCCTTGAATAGACTTTGTGGATTTAGGATTTTATGTTTATTTTTCATGTAAAATACAGTCTTCTTTTCCAGTACCAGGTGTTTTGAATTTCTAACTTACTGTTTTTGAAGGGCTAAATGTAAATTTACTGTTGAGTATATTTTAATCCACAGAGAAGGTATTTTTATAGATTAAGTTGGGTCAGAATTAGAGCACCTCTCTTTCACCCAGGCTAGTCCTAAACCCAGTGACCTGTGCTTTCTGCTCGAGTTTTTAATCCTCCAGGTAAAAGTGTCATGAAGAGATTTCCAAGGGCCCCTGAATTGTGATTAGCTGTGATGAGTCTCATTGATGTCCTGTTAGAGCCATGCCTTAGATGCCTCTAGTTTACAGGAGCTCATAAAAAGGGTGTCCTTTTTGTGATGGAGAATACGGGATTGAGTGGTATGATTTACGCTCCCATCATGCTCCTGATGAGCACAGCACTGTGTCTCTTGACTCCAGATCTCGGTGACCTCTCAAAGTGAGGTCACTTTTTTATAGAATAACTGCTAAGTCTGAAATTATATGCCTTCCTACTCAGTAATTATGACTTTGATGTAATTTATCTTTTATTACAACATGAAAGACAGTGCTTTCATCCTGCACTCTGGTGCTGAGATTTTATATGTACTGTCATTATGGGTGGGTTATGGAGAGCTAGTTTAATTGTCTTTATGATTTTTATATATTCTTTTAGCTGTGCAAACAGGCTTCAAATGCAATATTTCTCTTGCCTTTTCATTAATTTGAGGATCTTGGAACAGCCTACGGAAGGGTATCAACTACAAAGCCTTCTAGGACAGCAGTCAACTTGAATTTCCAAACATCATTTTCTGAACGTTACAGTTGTGGTCAGCATCTGACTCAGTGCCTTCTACATTATGGGCTTTCACCCAGGACTTTTGGAACTAGGAAGTGATTGTCCAAGTGTACACACGAGGCTTTCCTCTGAAACCACAATGAGCTCATAAGTTCTTGCTACAAATTAGTAAGAGAGTCTTTCCATAAAGCTACAATCTTAACTTCAGACTGGGAGAGTTCATAACTTAACAGAGCTAGTATTTACCTATTGATAATGCTTATTAATACCCATAATTAATTCTGTATTGTGTGAGACCATAAAGTTATTTACAGAAAATAATATGAAAACTTGGTGTTTTAATAGTGTATGGCTAATTTGTTTCTGCTGAGTATACCAAGAATCTTTGGATGAAATCAATGTTATTACTGACAGTCATCTTCCTAACAATATATAGACTTTCTAATTCCAAAAAGTTGTTTTAGCCTTCTCACTTGGGAATATTAATAATATTTTTTGTTCTCACTCATATGATTCTTGGAAAGCACCTAGTTTATCAGCAGAATTTGAGATTTAATTTCTGTTGTTCTTACCTGTAGGATACATTGTCTTTTTTGATGTTCAGATTCTCTGCTGAGTAAGCTAATTAAATGAGTTGTGTGATAAAGCAGGTATAAAGGGGCAGTATAATTTATTTCTATATTTTGGAAGCTTTTCCTAACAGCGAAGACTTTGCTTCTCTTTGCTTTCATGAGTTATGTTCTATTGCAGAATCACTTACGTGCCTGCAGAACATTTGGAGGAGTTTAGAAGAAGCTTGGGACAACAATCTGGAGGAATAATGGCCCTGGATATTTTTTCTCCATATACTGGCAGGTAAAGGAAACAGTAAATCTGCTACAATGATTAATGATATAGGTAGTTATAGAATTTTGAATCTAGAATCAGGGAGGGCTAGCAATGAAAGAGATTCTTTTCCTTCTTCAACATTAAACAATTGTTTACCTTTCCCCCCTGTGCTTAAGAAATGATGACATACTGTGGAAAACTTGGAAAATATATGAAAATTCAAATCAAGATATTAAAATAATCTCTAATTATTCCACTGAATATGGCACTTTTACCATATTGAGTTTAGAAATTTCACCTTGGTTATGGATATTGTTTCATCAGTTCCTTGGAAGCTACAATTTGTATAGTATTTTATCATGCTTTTCCTATTTTGTATGTACTTTTAAACATCTTCAGACACTTTATTCCTTTTTTTTTTTAACATTCATACAGATTGAGAAACACTTTTAATGGTTATTCTTTATTCTTGGAGAATGCTAAGCTGAACATCTTGATATATTTATATATATATATATATATATATATATATATATATATATGTTAGGAAACAGAGTGTATGTCTTTTATTTATTTTTTACTCCTCGCCAGAGGATATATTTGTATTAATTTTAGAGAGCAAGAAAGAGTGAGAGAGAAACATCAATCAGTTGCCTTCCATATGTCCCCTGAGCAGGGATTGAGCACTCAACCTGGGTATGTGCCCCGCAGGGGAGTGAATCCATGACCTATTGGTGCACGAGATGATGCTCTAACCAACTGAGCCACAACAGCCAGGGCAAATGTTTGCCTTTTCAATACTCTTGGGACATAATGTATTAAGAACCTCTAATACAGGGAAATGGTGTTTTTTTCCCTCCCCTGTAGGAAAGGTAGAACTCGGTTTTAATGCTGCTGCTGAGTTCAGCACAGGGAGAGAAAGAAGGTTAATGCTTTTCCAGGAAGAATGTGCTATGTTACACTCTCAGCCTTGGGTTGGTTTTTCCATTTGCATTGGCAGCTAAATACCAGGTTTCTCATTAAGCATGCTGCAGAGCAGAAATGGCTTTGTATCCATGCTGTGGTCTTCTCTGAAGAGTTCTATGGTTTCTCTGGGAAGTCAGAACAACTCAGAACACTTGGGGTCCAGTTACTCTGCAGGCATTACAATATATCATTGTTTCCTCTGCAAATTGCGCATGACCATAGTGATACAGAAAGTGCTGAAGGGAAGATGCATGTTTAATAAAGGGAAGGAATGCCAGGCCTGGGACCCCAGGCATTTCATGGGAAAAGTGGTATTTACTCTACCCTGTCTCTACAGAGCTCAGCCACACTCCACTCTGGAATGTCCCTATCAAGCTATCTTCCTGATGCTTTTTGTCAGAATGCTAAAAGCAATCACTCCTATATCCTGCTGAAATATCATTTTGAATGGCTTAATGAAAGGATATGCCAAGGTAGCATCATATTCCTTTTAAGCACTGAGGCCTTAAATGCACCAAAATGTATTAGAGAGCACCACGTTCAATACCGTGCTTCCCCCAGCACAGAAAGGAAAGCGGTCTCTGCTGTGCAGCATTGCCATGGCTGCCTCACTTCAGAGAAGGTACATTTTCTATTAATATAATGGTGTTCATAACAAAACGGTCTGCATTTTACAGAGTAGGAATCAACACCGGAGGGAGGTGGAGTGACTTGGTCAAGTTTTCACAGTTAATATGTGACAGAGCCAAGGTTAGAATGTGAGTAGGTAGGTTCCATGTTTTGAACCATTGGATCCAAAGAATTGGCCAACCCGAGATAAAACTGTGGGCAGCATAGCATGGAGGTTTGGAGCTCAGGTGTTATGGTAAAATGGTCTCCATTTAAAGCTCAGTACTTCAACTTTACTGTGTGACTTTGTGCCAATTTCTGGCACCTAAATACACAGGTAAAGGGAATCATAATAGCTGACAGAAATACCATTAGTATTCAACACCATTGTGGGCTGAGCGAGTGCTGCAGAAGGAGAATGGGTCCTTCTGCTCTCTGAAACACAAGCACTAGAGTCCCCTAGACTGCGCTCTGGGCCGAGGAAAGAATCAGCACAGTTACAGGAGCATGTCTGGGGTAAAAGGATTCAAGACTATAGAATCTTTGGAAGAGAATGGAACTTTTGTTCTGGGATTCAGGATACTAGTCTCCTCATGGCTAATGAGGCATGAGTATGTGAGCCACTGTGTCAGAGTGCTTCTGAGTAGCTCCCACATTAGAGTCCAGGGTGAGAAACTTCCCCACCCCATGGCAGTCAACTGAATATTTTAGGGCCTCCTTCTAAATTCTTATTCTTGTCTGTCTTCCACAGCTGTTTTTCCTGTCATATTCTCTCCAAGTATGTTTCTAGAGGTTTAGTTCTAGTTTTCATCTCTCTATCTTGTTTCCTCTAGATAAAAGCTTCACTCATTCATTCTCATTTTCAGTCAGCATCTTAGCATCATGTTAAACCCCTCCATCCCCTGCCATCCCCAACAGTCCTGCCACTGTCAGGCTTAGATTCACAGAACCCCAGCCTCATTCACAGCCTTATTCCTCAATGTGCACAGGTGGGGAATTCAAATACACAACCAATGGACAGGACCTGTTGGCAGGTAGGCTTCCTTTTAGCAGTTGAAAACTGAAAACTAACATTCAGGTCAAAGAGAAAAATAAGAACTTTTAAGTCAAGCCTGGACATTTACTTGCCAGACATGTTATGAAACACATTCAAACACAAGGAGATTGTTGGATTAGGGAATTCAGCTTTCACAGTCTAAAGATTCATCTAAAGATTTCATCCTCTCAATGGAAATGGATAAAATTTGAACATACACTGAGTGGCCAGATTATTATGATCTCTGAATGCATAATCTGGCCACTCAGTGTATAGCCTATATAATAAAAGTCTAATATGCAAATTGTCCTCTCAATTAGGAGTTCAACCAGCAGGCAGGCCGGCCAACCATCTATGTTTCCTCTCCCTGGCCAGGCTAGCTGGACCCCACCCATGCATTAATTCATGCACTGAGCCTCTGATATATATATATTTTTTTTTTTTTTCACACACACACATACACTGAATGGCCAGATTATTACATGGTCAGAGATCATAATAATCTGGCCACTCAGTGTATACTTTCTTTTGATTTTTCCATTTCTGTAAAGGTCAATTGAAAATCACTTTTGAATCAGAATATTATAGCCTCTCCTTTCAACTAAAATGTGAGTATGTTTCTCTAAAAATCCAATTTTTCCTAACAGCATAGGACACACCATCCTTTGTTACTCTTACATGTTGCTTATCTGGACATAATTTGTTATATGCCTGGCATTTGGCAAATTGGAGCTCCTACAGAAAGTGAGAATGGACCCTGAACTCGGGTGCATTGCAGGTTGTTTCCTGTGTGAAGTATTCTGGGCCTAGTGCCTCTGATGGGCTGAAGCTGGACCATAAACACTTACAACTTTCTTCAACCATAGAAGGGAGCAAATCAGGCCATTCCTGAGAAGCAGAAGCACTGAACTCCTGAGTGCTGACTGATAAGTTCTTTTAGGGGAGGAGTTGTCAACCAGGGCTGTGCAAGGTGATAGCCCATATGGTACTTCAGTCTTCCTGCACGTGGTGTATAGTTAAGAAATACTTGTTGAATAGTTCTTTTCTTTAAATTCTGGATATATCCACTTCTCATTTTACTCTCCCATGTATCATCAGGAAAGAGAGTAGATAAGATTCTTAGTATTCAGCTGTATCTTCAGACTAAGTTATAGATTGATTCTTTTTTTTTACAGTTATACGTGGTGCACGAAATTTGTGCACTTGGTGGGGGGAGGAGGATGGGTCTCTGAGCCTTGCCTGCATCTTCTTGCAGTCCAGGAGCCCTCAGGGGATGTCTAACTACATAAGCCGGCCGTCGGACATCCGCAAAGGCAAGAGAGGCTCCCACCATCTTCGCTCAGCTCAGCAGCCATGAGCCCAGCTTCTGGCACTCTTACTACCAGAGGGCAGCTCCTGCGTTGAGCATCTGCCCCTTGGTGGTTACTGCAGTCATAGCAACCGATCTTTATGCTGTTTAGTAGATTTTGCAGATTGGCCTTTTATTATATAGGATGGAGGTGACATTGGTTATTAAAATTATACACGTTTCAGGTATATAATCCTATAGTGCATCATTTTTTATTGTATTGTGTGTTTACTATCCCAAGGCAAGTCTTGTTCCATCACTGTATATAGATAGATTGTAATATAAAATGTGTGTTTTTTTTGTTTGTTTAATTGGGTTTTATTTTCTCTTAGTGTAAAATGTTGTAAACTTACTGGCCAATTATGGTGAAAATAGAAAACAGTTCTGCCTTTTTTTAGCCAAATCAATAAAGGACAGTCTTTCATGGAGTTATTAGGATTTTTGGGTACTCACTGTGTAATTCTTTAACAGAGACATTCCAGAATTACCAGAGCGAGAAGAAGGAGAGGGAGAAGAAAGTGAACTTCAAAATGCAGCATACAGCAATTGGAATCAGCCCAGGCGGTAAGGACTGTTTCTGTCTTCAGCCTACTCAGTGTTTAAAAATAGGGAGGCATGCTTTCACGTGCTATATGATAACTTGCTGCTGTGACATTGGGCAAGTTGTTTAATATTCTTATGTATGTATACAGTGGAGAAGAGAATATGTATCACACAGGGCTAGAACTAACATGTATACAAGTGTTTGGCATATATTAGGGATTAAATAAAGTTAACTAGAGAAAATTATTCATAGGTGGTTGGATATACCATCAAATGTTAATTTAAATTTCTCTTCCATTTGTACAAACTATATATTCAAAACACGTGTGTCGGTAAGCCTCTTGTTATCCCAGGCTGCTGTTATTCAAACACATGTTTTGTCTATAATCAATTTAATGTATAACAGAAAAGATGACTTTCCTAGATATGATCGGTTATATCACCATGCATCATTATGCCACATTTTTGTATTCATGCTAAATAAATTCAAATTCAGTTTAATACAAATTTATTGAGTTTTGATTATAGACCCAGACAAGAAGTATATGATTTTGTGACTAACAGGGAAGAATAAAACATATCCTGCCTTCAGAGAAGCTATAATTTTCTTAGGTAGGCAGATAGATACACACAAAGTAAGTAAAGAAACATGTAAGGTATTTTGCATTAAGTGTAAAATATGGGTAATCATGGGACACTCCCTCTAACCAGATGTAAAGTTGACATCACATTGTGCCTTTCCTTTAGTAAATACTTAATCTGTATTTTACAGTAGTAAATACTTAATATTTATTCTACAATAATACTTATTCTACAAGAGAGAATAATTTCTGCTCTTTAGAGATATAATACAGTTTCATCATTTTTATTCACAAATGAATATTAAGCAGCAGCCATCACATTTAAACATTTTCTAAGTTGAGTCACATTTAAAGTCTAAAAAAAACAAGTTGCTTTCACAAAAAAACTGTAAGCATTTCCAGCCATTCTAAATGATTTCTTGATCTGAATTCTTGAAAAGCTGTTTAGCCCATTTAAAAAAGTCACAGTTTCTCTATATTACCCATTAATGAGAATAGAATAAAAGTTCTAGATCTGTGGCAAAAATATGAATTATATTAAGTTTCTTATTTGAAGATGAAAGCAAAAGAAAGTAGATTAAATTATTTTGTAGTTAGTGACCATAATGACAAACTTGAATTTGGTTGGAGGACAATAATCACAGGGAAATAAAAAATTCAGTTTGACAGTTAATAGCATTGTGGGAGGAAACATAATTTTTAGAAGGCACTGTGCGAAATGTTTGGAGAAATCAGAGCTGTATTTGAATTTTAACTGTCACTTTCTAAGACAAGATTCTAAATCTCTGCTAGGTTTCAATTACTTCATTTGTAAAATGGGATTAATAAGAGAACCTTTTACATTTTGGGGACAATTCAGTGTGATCATTCATTTAAAATTTTTAGCAGAATGAGTTTCAGTTGTTGGCCTTGTCAACAGTCACCATCATCATGATCACTGACAACTAAGCAAATAGAATATTGAACACAGGAATCATTATGAAATACTTTTGTTTTTCTCATTATGAAATATTCTTATGATAAAGAATTAATGTAACTTCTAGATGGGAATGTTTTTCAATTTTTGTCCTAAATTTTTTAACCTTTGCATAAGCCTAAGAGAAGTCTCTAAAAGTGATAGCTACCTTATAGAGAATGTTTGGAGCTTCCATAATTCTTAAAGAAGATACTCTTCTATATTCTTTATAGAAGCATTACGTACTTTGGTGGGGGGTGTTCATAAAGTATTATGTTCATACACTACTATGAGGAAACTTACTAAAATAATCAGCACTTTTAAAAAAGGCCAAAGATTTATGCAATCTGAAGAGAAACCAAAGTATAATATAATCAGGACTTTTAGTAAATGAGGAATGAATGTTATGAATATGTTTTGTAACATGGGAAACCTGCTGGAATATTTATTCATGCAATAAAAAATTTCCCTTTGTGTAGAAATAGAGAATACTATTTAGGAAAGTGTACATTTTAAAATCCTATCTAATAAAAAATTAATATGCAAATTGACTGTACCTCTGCTACATCCACAAGCCACACCCACCAGCCATGCCAGCCAGCCAGAGTGAGTATGCAAATTAACCCAACCAAGATGGCTATGGCCACTGAGAGAGCAGGAGGGAGGCTTGGGTTGCCCCTGACGATGGAGGAAGCCTCACTTTCAGCAAACCCTGACTGACCCATGGTTTGGCAAAAAGTTTCAATGGCTGCCACCATAGAGTGAGGCTTGAGTTGCCCTTGGCGATGGAGGAAGCTGAGTTTTCCACACACCCTGGCCAACCCAGACCTCCACTTAAGGCAACAAAGTTTCAGTGGCTGTGAGAGTAGAAGGCTTGGCTCCACTCCAGGCTACAAAGTTTCAATTGTAGAAGATAAATAAATTCCAGATACTAGGGCCTCCTCTTAGGTTGCCAGGGGCGTGGCCAGTCTGAAAACCACTACATGCTCCTCCCCCAGGCCACCCTACACCCCAAGGGAACACCGACCCTAATCCAGGATACCCCTCAGGGCAAATCATCTGGCCCCCACCCATGCACTAGGTCTCTATCCTATCTAATAAATGAATAATACGCAGATTGACCATTACTCCAACACACAAGATTACTGCCAACTTGTGGTCAAAAGATCCTGCCCCTATTTGGACACAAGATGGCCACCACAAGATAGCCAGCAGGGGAGGGCAGTTGGAGGTGATCAAGCCTGCGGGAGAGGGCAGTTAGGGATGACTAGGCTTGCAGAGGAGGGAAGTTGGGGGTGATGGGGCCTGCAGGGAAGGGTAGTTGGGAGGGACTAGACCTACAGGGGAGGGCAGTTAGAGGTAACCAGGCCTCAGGGGAGGGCAGTTAGGGAAAAACAGACTGAAAGGGGAATAGTTCGGCATCAGTCAGGCTGGCAGGGGAGTGGTTAGGGGTTGGTCAGGCTGGCAGGCAGAAGTGGTTAGAGACAATCAGGTCAGCAGGCAGGTGAGCTTAGCAGTCCTGGATTGTGAGAGGGATGTGCGACTGCCCGTTTAGGCCCAGTCCAGTTAGGATCCAGATAGGATCAGGCCTAAACGGGCAGTCATGCATCTCTTAAGGCATCCCAGATTGGAGAGGGAGCAGGCTGAGCTGAAGGACATTCCCACCCTCCCATGCACCAATTTTGTGCATTGGGCCTCTAGTTGCAAATAAGCTGTGTTCCTGTTTTATTTGGCATGTGATTTTCATAGTATTAGTTTCTAGCTTATTTCCTTTTCTCTCTCAATCCAGTGTTTTTAGATCTTTCATGTTGATTCTTGAAGACCTAATTCATTCAGTTTAGTTGCCATGCATTTCATTCTACCTTTTCTTTTCTCTGTTTCATTTTTTAAGAGAAGAGTTAAGAAGGCCCATGCATGTATTCTGGATTCTTAGATATAAAATACAGTGACTTGCTGACTTCCCTACTTTGCCATTTTACTTTAGGAACCGCTTTAAAGAGACAAGGAAGTGTGTTGGTTTTTGTCTTTCACAGAATTCCTGGACTGAAAGGAGTGATGAAGAGCATGTTAAATAGTTTAAAAACTATTCCCACAGATTTTATGAGTCCAGGATCATGGTGAGGGCTTTGAAACTAAACATGTAGAGTCTCTAGGATTATATATTTCTAGTAAAGAAAAAAAAAAAAAGGAAATAAAGGAAGAAAGAGAAAGGAAGGAAGAAAGGAAGGAAGGAAGGAAGGAAGGAAGGAAGGAAGGAAGGAAGGAAGGAAGGAAGGGAGGGAGGGAGGGAGGAAGGGAGAAAGGAAGAAAGAAACAGAACAAAGCAGTATCTCATCATCTGATTGACCAATAGCTAGTCTCTCACTTCACCTGGGGGCTCCATTATTCCCTGCCTTTTCTTACTGGGACCTCTCCCATTCCCTGGGATCTTGGCTCCAACCTCTCCTCCCCTCTGGGAGTACATTTGGGCTGTGCATTCTTCTCCTACTTATTGTCTAGCATTGTTCCCCTTTTGCAAGGGGCCGACTGCAGTCTCACTGCCTGTCTCAGAGTTCTCTGCATGGTGACTGTTTCCTTCCACTTCCCTGAGCTGCTCTCTCATCTTGGCCAAACACCTCTCTGCAAATCAGCTTATTCTCATCCACAGCTCTTAGAGATATTTGCAGTGATTATAGATGAGATCATGTGTGTATTATGTGAGTAGGTGAAGTGTATTCAAGACAAAAGATGTAGCAAGTGTCAAGGCTCCAGGTGCTGCAAGATGCTGTGGTTGCTGGAATGGAGAGGGGAAAGGGAGAATGGCGGGAGTTGCTTTTATGGAAATGGTAGGATCTTGTCCGCCACTGTTAGTTACCAGATCTGCCCTGAAAAGGAAGACTTGTACATATATGAGCTTCCAACAGAGTGAGTGCAGGAATGTGCTTTCTCTTGATGGCGTTGCTAAGCTTAGAACTGTGTGTTCAGGGGTAGCTGAATTTCTTGATGACTAAATGTCTACAAAAATAGACTCCTGAAACATGATACCTTGGTCTGTGCTCCAGCCTGGAGTGTGTACGTTTGAAATTTACTTTAAAAAATCAGCTTCAGAAATGCGTTAGTATTTATCAAACCAAATAGAACACATAATTAGGAAAGTATTTAAAATGATCTTGTTTTACTACTGGCAAAACGTTAATAAATTGAGCAAGTAATATTTGCAAAATTAATATACAAAGACATTTTATTCCATTGAATTTAAAAATAGTTACTTTTTTAACCATTTGAATCATTTTTAACTCTGTGGATTAGTGACATCAAGTATGTTCCTACTGCTGTGTAATACCAACTATCTGTGGAACTATTTCCATTGTAAAATTCAAACTTTGTATTCATTTATTAATTCCCCATTTCCTCCTCTCCCACCTTCTAGCAACCACCGTTCTTAGGTCCCTATGGATGTGGCTATACTAGTATATCACATAAATGAAATCATACAGTATTTGTGCTTTATTTCACTTAGCTGGCTTATTTCACTTAGCGTGATATTCTCAAGGTTAATCTATGTTGTAGGGTGTGTCAGAATTTCCTTCCTTTTAAAGACTGAATTATTTACAGTTATTTGTATATACCATTTTTCTTATCCATTCATCTGTACATGGACACTTGGGTTGCTTCTACCTTTTCATTATTGTGAATAAAATTTCCATGAAGGTAGTTGTACAAATATTTCTTTAAGACCATGCTTTGAATTAATTTGGGTATATATACCCAGAAGTGGAATTGCTGGATCATATGGTAACTTTATTTTTTAATTTTTGAGGAATGTCCATACCATTTTCTAGTTGCTACAAGCTTCTATCTTGCTGCCAGAAGTGCACAAGGGAACAAATTTCTTCAGATTCTCTATTTCCTTGTCAGCACAAATTTTCTTTGTTTTTCTTTATAGTAGCCTTATTAATGGGTGTGAGATGGTATCTCAATGTAATTTTGATTTGCATTTTCCTAGTGATTAGAAGTATTAAGCATCTTTTCATGTACTTATGGGCCATTTGTAAATCTTCTTTAGAGAAAGTCAATTCAAGTCCTTTGCCCATTTTTTAATCGGGTTATTTTTGTTCTTGAGTTTTCGGGGTTCTCTATATATTCTGGATATGAATCCCTTATCACATATGAAATTTGCAAATATTTTCTCCTGATGTGTGGGTTGCCATTTTACTCTAAGTATCATTAGATAAGCAAAAGTTTTTAATTTTGTTGAAGTCCAGTTTGACTAATCCTTTTGTTGTCTTTGCTTTTGATGTCATTTCTAAAATTTTTTTAAAAAAAATTGCCAAATCCAGTGTTGTGAACTTGCCCCCTCTGTTTTCTTATTTTTATTTAATTTATTTTTTATGTACTGTATTAACCTTTTATTTATTTTTTACAGAGTGGAACTTTGGAGAGAACCAAGCAAGTCCTTGGGTATCAGCATTGTTGGTGGACGAGGAATGGGGAGTCGACTTAGCAATGGTGAAGTGATGAGGGGCATTTTCATCAAACATGTTCTTGAAGATAGTCCAGCTGGAAAAAATGGAACCTTGAAACCTGGAGATAGAATAGTCGAGGTAACCTCCACTGAGCTTTCTGAACTAAAATTGTCACCCTCTTCCATGCTCTTTACCAAGGAAATCATCACAATTACATTATTACTTGACCAAACATTAGAGAAAAATGTGTCCACAGTTAATGCATTTATTTTGTTTCTTCCCACCCATAATTGCTCCCTTCAAAATATAGTGACAGATTATATATCTTGATGTACAGACTGATGTTTGAAGGTACAACCTACCAGTTTTAAAAACATTGGCCCTAAGATAAAATAATTAAGTTCTGGTTAAAATAGCAAAGCAAATTTCTTGGGGAAATAATTCTTTAGTAGTACACACACACACACACCCACACACACAAAATAGGTTCATCATAATTAAGTTTCCAATGAGGTTTTATTTCTAAAAGTACTTTATAGTTATTTCATTCTAAACTTTATTAGATAAAAGTTTTTTTTCCAAGTGAATCTTTTGTGCTAAGACCCTGCTTACCTTGCATATAAATGCCCCCACCTTAGTTTAAGCACAGATTGTCCTCCTCCTTAGTGCTTTCCATTCATCATTTAGGGCTATGTGTGTGCCCACACATGTATACACACATATAAGTGTGTTTTGTTATATATGAGAGAGAAGCATTTGGTCAAATTGTACCTAGTTCTTTAATTCAAATCAAAGTTTAATATTTTAAATAGAGTCTTCCCTCAGGAGTCACTCACTCATTTGCTTAACAAAATATTCCTGGAACAGCTGTTGCATTCCAGGTGTTGTAGCAGGCTCTGGGCATCCCACAGTATATAGGGCGCTGTGCCTGCCTACCTGCCAGGTGGGACAGGCCTGACAATCAAGTCACTGCAGAGCAGTGTGAAAAATTTTTTGATCAGGAAAAGTATAGTTTTAGTGAAGAGCCTAGAGGAAGAGATACCTGCCCCAGATTTGCTGAGTTGTTAGGATTTACAGAGTAAACTACAAGAGACAATTTCCAAATGGAAACCGATTGCTTTGCTCTTATAATGACCATTATATTTACTTTATGCAGATGATTGACCCTCATTTTCTAAGTCCATATAGCTTACACATTAAAATGCCTTAATTGTTTAAAAGAAGGTTATATATTAACCATTATTTTTAAAATTAACATTTGGGGGACTTTTTTATTTATTTCTTGATTGATTGATTGATTGATTATTACTGGGAGAAAGAAAGGGCTCTGTATGTGTTTTTCCTCCTCCTCTGACCACTTACAAGGAAGAATGGTGGGTTTTCTCTCTCTTCCTGTGTGCTTACTTTCATTAGATGGCATCTTAGCCTTCTTCTCAAGAACTCTTTTTTAGTTGGAATGCAATTTAAAATTTCCATTTTTTAGATGATCACAAGGCAGTTTATATTATGAATACTTCATTATTAAATATCTTTCACCTCAGTAAAAAAATAAAAGATATTTATAATTGTTTCTAGAAAGGCTTGATCATAGTTCTCACCAAAATATTGTTTAAATGTATTAAGAATGTTAAAGTATCCCTTTAGAATTGAAAAGGATTTTTGTGTGCATGGGAAAATACTGAATGCTTTTAGCAGTGGTTTGTTGAGGGCTGTTATGTTTTGAGGCTTTTCTCATAAATAAGATAGCCTTAGGCTTCTGAAATCCTGGGGATTCTATAACATGTTTCTTCTAAGAGTTTCTGAAAATGTATATAGATTAGATGAGTATGGACTTGCAGATAATTTCTGAGTTCTTTGAACATGAGCAAAGATACTAAATGTCCTGTTAAACTTTCCCACTAATGGGATGGATAGTACTCACCAATACTAACCTTTATTCTTTAGAAAATTAGAATTACCCACTGAAAGAGATGTTAAGTATCATCTAAGTATCAATCTGAGGGAGGTTTTTAACTAAATATGTGTGTGTGTTTTTTAAATATGATAATGTTCTATGCAGAGATCTAATAATTTTCTTTTCCAGAATTGTGTCCAATCTGATTTTACTATTTTGTTGTATATACCATATTGTGGTCACTGGAAATGATAAAACTATATAGTATCCTATAGTTTTCTAACAGGATTAGCATTTGGCCTTTCAAACTATTTTTCTCCCTCGCAAACCATGGTCAACAAAAGGTTAGAAAATAACTTTCATTTCTAAGCTATTTGTATAAGAATTACTAACAAGTAAGCACAATTTCTTGGCTTCTAGCTCCTGTCATGTCTACTGCAAAGATTCTTTTGCAAAACTAACCCT
Organism: Lasiurus borealis; assembly: GCA_004026805.1. NCBI lineage: Eukaryota > Metazoa > Chordata > Mammalia > Chiroptera > Vespertilionidae > Lasiurus > Lasiurus borealis. The sequence continues at coordinate 45,240 of PVJN01005765.1, forward strand.
ACCATAACCTGTAACTTCTTAACATCAGAATTTTGTTTTTAACGTCAAGCATCTCTGTACAGAGAAAAATACACAATGCATCAGCTACCCACTTCCCAAACCATTCTCTAATGAATTTGGAAAATATTTGTACAGTGACTTTCATGATGAAGTTAGTACTACTAGGCAGTTCCCTTATATTATTTCTTGGATTATGCTGATTTATTAAAGGAGCAGCCGAGCAGTGTAAGGAAAGCAGAAGCAGAGCCTTGATTCTAATTGGTGATTATTTCAGTTGATTATTGAAGACAGAAATCTGTGTCCAAAACAAGGGCCCACAAGTCTGCTGAACAGACGAAATGTTCGGAAGCCTCACAGACAGCCTCAATTATTTTTTTTATTTTGACACTGATTTTCCAAGAGCTCTCTCATGATCCTCAGAACTCCAGACCCACAAATTGTTTTCTTGTTCTCTAGCTTCTTGAAATGTTAAGCTGAGGCCTTCCATTGCAGGTGGATGGGCTGGACCTCAGAGATGCAAGCCATGAGCAAGCTGTGGAAGCCATTCGGAAAGCAGGCAACCCTGTAGTCTTTATGGTACAGAGCATTATAAACAGACCAAGGGTAAGCAAACACAGAGGGCAAGGGAGGCACATCCAAGCAGTGTTCAACTTGGAATCTAAGGTATCCAGGGCCAAGTTGTCTCAGGAAGCAAAAAAACCGAGTCTTGAAACCTTAGGAAACTTGTTAAAAGATTGTTTTGCTTGTATTTTTAATTGAGTTGTTATGGAAATCCCTTCTACCTTGTTTATTAAGCACTTGAAGTCTGTTTTCAACACACAGGAAGTAGGATTCATTGGTGGCCAATGATGTCTAAGTGGACAATTGTTAATTTAATTATAGTCACAAAGTTTATAAGAGGGAGTGGTGGAGTCTTTCAGGTTAGTAGTCTGGGACCTCTCCTGAAGTCCCTTAGAAGAGCAAGATTATATTTTCTTTATAGATTTATTTTCTTAGACAGAATTGTGGGAGCCTCTTTCCATGTCCTGCATGGTTCAGAGTTCCTGGTTCAGGGTTCGGGTTCTGAAGGAGGTCGCACGCAAATGAAAAGAGAGACTAGAGAATATTAATTTGGCAATATTGGGGGCCAGGCGGGAGCCTTCCTCTGGTGGAAAGGACTACCACCTTCCTTTGGCCTTGCCATCTCTTCTATTTAGGTTTGGGATACACCCTTTGCCCTAAAGCACGCAATTCCGGTTACAAGTAGATTTTCTTTATCAGTCAGGATTTACATGATTATTTCATGGGGAAGTTCATTGTCTCAATTAGATAGGGAGCGGCTGGCTTTGACCTTTCAGAGCTTCAAGGTTGACCAGCCTTCTGGGTTCCTCATCCACTTTCTATTAGTGAGATAATTATTGGTTTCCAGCAGATAATTTTTTAATTTATGCGATCCCATGATCACCTATGAGTCATCTTTACTGTATTTGTCTATCTCACTGATTTCCACATGGTGGATTTCATTTAAACTATATATTTCTATACCATGACTTTATAACTATTACCTCCCAGCCCAAATCACCATATAGCTCTTCATTGCTGTATGGTCGACAGAAACGTACCAACTCACTTTACCATAAGCCATCACAGGTAAAATGGCTTCCTAAATATCTTTTAAAAGCATACGTGCATTTAGTGAAAGCTGTTGATGGAGACGACACTATGTGAAGCTTTGTGTATTTGATACACCCTAATGTTGCTGAAGAGGAAAATCATGCCAGCGTTTAAAACTATTTTTCTATGCCTTCTTTATGCCTCAGTAAAAAGAAAACTATTTTAATGTGCAGCAGTTCTTAAATATATTTGGACCACAACCCCCTTAGGAACTTCTTCAGAAACATACATGTTCACTGAAAGGCTTGCACACCAATTACAGGAGTTACCTAGATGTAAGTAAGAATCCCTGATAGGCTGCTTCTCTTTGCAATACTTTTATTAACTTTTGGGTTGGCTGTCTTTAAAAGGAAAATGTTAGTATGTGTGAGGTAAAAGAATGATTTAAAATTTAAAATGGGGAATTTTTATAAAAAATACATTGAACTTTTAAAATACAGGATTTAAGATATCAATGCCCAAATGATGGTAGAGATATAGCACACAGCCTGTGGGTGAGATTGGTCAGTCCTCTGAGCTGTGGAATAAAGTGACTAGATCTGTTCCACGGTCCTTCCCTTTGTTGCTGAGACAGGTGTAGCGCTGTTCTGGGTGTACTGTAAGGAATGAGTTTAGTAGTTCTTCATGGAAGTCTTTATCTTCACATCTGCAGTTTTTAATCACTCAGTTGTTTATTGTTCGGTAATAATTATTCATTCAAATAAGAAAATCTGCCAAATGGAGGGCTGCATCATTCCGCATTCTTTTCACATGCTATTCAGTTTGTTTAAATAACTATAAATCTTTCTACATTTGTTTCCATTTGTTGTGTTAAACATAGACACAGCATGGTAATGTTGGTAAATGGCTGTTTAAGTTAAAGCTATTTTTTGTGTGAGTGGGGTTTTATTCCTTTTTTTTGTTTCACTTTTAATTTCAAACTTTTATATCATTTAGGACAATACTATAAACTGCTGAATAGGACTCTCCATATTACTTTTTTAAAACTTAAACCACAAACATTTCTTTCAATGCCAGTCACATTTACTAATGAGCAGGGAAGTGTTTTTTGTTTTTTTTTTTCTGTTTTCTTTCATGCACCTGGAAAATACTCCTGTTTCATTATATGTGGTATAATGATGCCTGATTTTATAGCAATTATTCCAGAATAAATCTTGGGTAGAATGACATATTTACTCAAAAAGGGTTCAGGACATGCTACCCCAAAATATGGCATGTTGGCTCTTGAATATTTTAAGCTAAAGGAATTTGAGAAAAGGTGGTTGCTGGAATGACTCTGGTTTCCCTTCTCTCCCTGAAGCAGCTTGTAAGATCCTCAGTGGGAGGTGCCCTTCCTGCCTGGAGAAAGGAGCATCCTTGTCTCCAAGGTGAAAGGATGCTGAGAGGAACCTGAATGAACTGATGTTGCTGACCTCCCTGTTCCCCCAGTTCATCCCACTTAGCTCATATTCTTTTGTCCGATGACACTTTCCCTGACCACCCACTCTTCATCCATCCTAATATACCCTTTCTCAGGTCTTTATTTCCTTCTGAAGGGTCCGTGTCCCTTAAAACTTACAATAAATCAGTATTATATACTTTTCTCTTGTGAATCTGTTTCTTATTACAGAGATCCAGCTGGCAACCTAAGCAGGGTACAGGCATCTTTTTTCCTTCTCTACATGTGCATTTTGCTTTGGGAAATTAGAGTTAAGTTTGTATTTGAAATGAGCTATAGTTTGTATTCAATGATTTACTTCCTTATGGAAGAAAATCAAATTTCCCATAATCTCAAGGGAAAAAAAAATCCGGAATCTGAGCTCTTAACAGTAAATGTGGTATTTGTGGATGGAATAGAGCTTTAAGGAAATCTTACCCAGAGGCTGAAAAGTCAGGCTGTGGCTCTCAGGCTGTTCAAGAACAAGACTTCTCAGGCCCAGCCCTGCTCACCCCTCTGGCGTGCACTTCATAGAATTCTAACCGGCTGCACCATCACAGGAAAGGGTGGTCCTGTGAACATATTCCCCGTGCTTAGTTAATAACATTTCTATTTATATCAGCCCTTGGAGCTATAAACAAGTTTCATCATCAATTTATTAATAAAAAATATAGTCTGTTTCTATAAATCGTTCCTTGATAGCAGACTCATCCACCACTTCCTTTGCTGTGCTCATTTTGTACTTTCATATTCTGATCTCAGGGCCAAATTATAATCCTATAAGAATTCCATATAAAAAAAAAAAAGGAAGAAAAAAACAAAAACAACACAAAAAACTGGAGCTCTCTTTACATACTGTGTATCTTGCCATTATGGTGTCATTGTCCATTATCCTAAAAGAAATAGACAACCAAATAATTGCGTGTGTAAAGATTACAAATAATCTCAGCCTTCTGCAGCACTGGGTTTCCTGCCTAGGAAGTGTTTCTGATCTTTGCCTCCTTATTTCCCCCACCGTAATATGTGGTCAAGTTCCTAGGCGTTTGTGATCTTCTCTTTTGTAAAGCAGGCGTTGGCATTTTCAGCTGAAAAGCAGAGCACAAGTTGAGATGAGCCTAAATGTCATGGTGCCCGTTTCCTTTTCCTGTCTCCTCTCTGTAGGAAAAACATTGCTGGAGAGCAGATTGAAGGGTGAGGTGGCACAAGCTTTAGCACAGCCTCCCCAGAGAGTGCTCCCAGGCAGGGTGGTGTCACGTGATTGCCTCTCCGACCGCTTGCCAGGAGAGCTTTTTTTATAGAGAGAAGCAACACAAACATTTCACTGGAGCCAGAATGAATTTTAAATGTCTGCAGTTTCTCCTGAAAGATGTAGTCAATAAAAGAAAAAGATAGTGGGTATGAAGAGAAGAATTTATTGTGTAAGGAAATTACTTTTTTTTTTTAAATTACGAAAATGCTAAATTCTATCTGGCAGTCATCCTACCTTTAATATGTATGTTCAAAGGCAATAGTCCTAGCTTGCTATATCGCAGGCAAGCCACAAAACCTAAGAGAAGCAATCTAAGGCCTCATAAATGCCCCAGTAATGTGGGAACTTTTATAGGGAATTTTAAAAATATATACCAATGTTTCTACCGTCACACACACAAAAAAAGTAGGCAGAAATAGAGAACATCACCATATGGTGGTTCATTTAAAAAATGTTGATTTCAGTTTTTAATTAAAAAATACTATTGATCTTAAGCAAATTTAACATCTAGTCAAAGTATGAAAAATTTCCTTACTGGGAAATGAGATAAAAGACTAATGAAGTTTACCCCTGAACTAGCAGACAAATGTTTAGTTTGCATTCTGGAAAAGATAAACTCTTTGTTTTACAAAAAAAGGCATAATTTGCTTTTAAATGTAAATTTTGAAAAATGATATGATTTCAATTTTGAAAGATGGTTACTGATATGCTAGGACATATATTACTATATAAAGTGGGCAGATACGTATGTATAAGTCTGGTAGTGAAGTCATTTGTTGAAAACAAGAAATTTGGCATCTATTGGACAGACTCATCTCCCATATGGTTTGTGGCCAGATAGAGATCAAAGTGTAGGTTGTGGTCACTAGAGGTAAACTTTTCATTCCAGACTGTTTCATATGATGTTGTTATTAATACTAGCTCTGACAGCAGCTAGTTTTACACAGTTATTTAAGTACTTTGTTCTTAAAACTGAGTTCTTTGGGATCCATTTCCTTGGGCTCAGCGCCTCTTATGTTTCCTTTTAGAAATCCCCCTTGCCTTCCTTGACGCACAACCTTTACCCTCAGTACAACTTCAGCAGCACTAACCCATTTGCTGATTCTCTGCAGTTCATCGCCGACAAGGTTGGATAATGCCCATTGTCTTGCCCTTGCCTTTTGCACATGTTTTGTTCTGTGTCACTGCTGTGCCTTTGTCCTAGTTCACTGTTTACTAAATTTGGGCAGGGAAAAAAAACAAAACATGACAACGGTGTGTTTGGAGTGGGCATGTAAATCCTTTCTTAAGCACATTCTCACCAGAACGTTTTTATAGCTGAATTAGATGATCCTTCTTAAGAGTCAGGGGTGGTTGTGAGTTCAGTACCTTTTCTGTATTTTGCTGTGTGTTAAATTTTCTGATACTTAAGTCTTTGTTAGTTGTCAGATATATGGACAACTGCCACATAATTTCTTTAAAATTGTGTATTGGTTTAAATCTTTAACATACCTAAACAAGGTGGTCCTAAAAGCTCTCCTAGGAGTTAACCACTCCATGGAAAATCGTGTACATATAGGAGTCTGTGGCATAGTCATACAGTGCATCTATGTCAATGCCTGACTCAGAAAATGTGTAGCTGGTGCAATGCTTGTAAATCTGTACTTGGGATATTCTCATAACTGATGGAATTATAAATCCAAAACTCAAAGAAAAAAATTGCAAGGATAAATATACTATAATGCGATTGTGAAAAGGAAGAAAGCTGTGAACAATTTCTTTCAGGAAGCATTTTATGAATATTCATTGGAATTTCATGGTATGGTAACGAGGAAAACCAAAGACTATGTCTCTGAAGGAATATGTTTTCTGTTACTGTAGGAATTACAGAATTCAAGTAGAGTTGTCTTCCATTGTTCCCCAACTAACCCTTTTGCTCCCACACCATTTAAGGTTTGTCCTAGTGTGAAGTTTTTATGAGTACGCAGTGTGCTGTCGTGTGCTGTGTGTGTGTACATTACATTATGTGTGTACATGGCATGGAGTGATTTCAAGTGCCGTTGCATGTTTACCAATGAAAACTAATCCATCTTTGTTAAACAATTACATTTTTATTAACAGATTTTTAAGAAGTGTCAGTGACAAGCTACTATACTATCTCAGTGAGAATGAATGTTTTAGGGGCAGTGAAATAGAACACCTGGTTGCCTTTAGTAAACACGGGCATGGATTCGTTTTATGATTCCTCAGTATGGTAGGATACCCTTTCAATTTATACTCAGAGAATAGAAATATGCCTAAGATCCGGAACAGTTTGTAGGCAAGTAGGCTTTGTTTATTTGTTTTTAAGGAAAATAACAACTCAGAACAATTATGCAGTAAGATCTATAAAATGTATAACCATCAATTTATTAAAATATGAGAAAGTTAAATTGATTTTATTCTATTCTTAGAAGTTAAAAGAGCTTAATTCATGTGTGCTAACATTTTCCATTGTTACAAAGAAGTAATTTTTTTTTATTTGAATTAGAAAAAGTTTTAAATTACATATCTCCCACCAATTTAGTATGTTTAATGAACCTTTATTGGGTCACATTAGGTTTTTTTGTTTGTTCACTTTTTATTTGTAGATTGTTAATTTGAGAGTTTTGTGGCCCAGCATTTGGAAAGGTAACAAGGGGGTTGTTTACACTAGTGATTCTTATCTGTTTGGGCAATTGTGTATAAACTGGATATTTTAATACAGCACATTCTGTAATTTGAAAAATCAATTGCCCTGTAAGTCTCTATCAATAAGTTTTGCCAGAAAATCGGTAGTAATGTGTGTTTATTATGACCATTGTGTGATAGCTTAGATTCCTGAAGGGCTTTATGAAGCATTAAAGAAAGATTACATTCAGTGCCATATAATTTTATTATTGGTATTCTGATTCTGACACCAATTAATAATCCCTAAGTATCTATGCCTGTCATTTTGTGTGTTCTTTAAGAAGTTTTTATTTTTAAATCACAGCCTTTTTTCCATATATACACATATAAAATAAAATAAGGCATATTAGAGGGATTTTTGTGTAAAATGAAAGGTAAAATAAAGAAGGATAGGAAAATAGAGATTCAAAGCGTCAGGGATAGTGTCATACCTGGGTTAAAATGTTAGCCAGGTATCTCTGAGACTTGAATTAGGTACTTAACCTGTCTTACAGTGGAAATTGGACAAGACAGCCTTCATGATGGAAAGTACATTGGTTGGGTTAAGAATGAAGCAAAAAGATCTCTAGTGCTACTGTGTGATTTCAATCAAAATGTTTCACTTTTCATGGCCTCAGGTTATTAATCCACAAAATGAACTTATTAAGATCCTTCTAAACTCTAATATTTTGTTTGATTATCTGCAACTTGATGATACCAAGCCCTTTCTTTGGATTAGGACTTCTGTGGGCAGCAAGTGTACCATTCTTTGGGTTTATATGCAGTTTTTTCCCATGTTTTCTCATTTATCTTTCAAGCTATTTTGGCAAGGGAATGAAGGTGCTGTCCCTCAAAACCATCCCTCAGACTCACGTCTGTGTCCTCCTTGCTAACAAGTTGGCTCCCTGGGAGATGAACTTGCATGTGTAACATTTTCAGGGATGCATTGAGTCATTTGGAGACAGGATTCGGGAAGCAATAAAAAATTTTATATATGTAGTCTTAACAGAGGCTTTGAACCTCTGTTTTTTTATTAATTCATGGCTATTTTTTTATAGTTTCTTGGAAAACTTTTCTAGAACCCCTGATCTTGCCCAGACCCCTGGACATTTATGATAACTTTTGAATGAAAGTTCTTTTCCAGAAGGGGAAGTTGTATGATTTTTCATTTTAAGTTATTTAAGTTATTGAATAGTTTATCATCTTAAAATACCAAATAACAATTTAATGAATTGTTTTCTGAACATACTACTTTGTTTGTATGAAGTTTACCTGAATCCTGTCTACCAATTTGTAAAATATCTATTTCTCCCCTCCCCCATTATGTATGTATCATATCTTTTAAAGCCAGTTTTTTTTTGTTTTTTACATTTTCTTATTTTTTCCCTTCGCTTTTTTTTCCTTTTGATGTGCGCATACCCACAGCATTCCTCTTGTTCCTACAGGCACCCAGTCAGTCAGAAACGGAGCCAGAGAAGGCTCTATTGTGCCATGTGCCTCTGCCCCCTCCTTCAGCATTTGCAGAAATGAGCGGCGATCATGCCCAGACATCTGCAAGCAGGGTCTCAGAAGAAGGGGACAAAGAGGATGAGTTTGGTTACAGCTGGAGTAAGTTGTCTTTTCGTAATGCATTTCATTGTCAGAGGTATTAAAATAGTCTGTGTTTCTCAAGGCTGATGTCCTGGATGAATAAGGGTGTTTCAGCTTTGGTTATAAATACTGCAGTTTTGTGTAGGGGGAAGAAAAACACTTGTTTCTTTTTGCTTGAATACAGCATGCATTCCCAAGGCATGAAATCATTTTCTTCCCTTCCTTCCAGTCTGCATTCCAGTGAAAGCCCCTTTCCTATTTACATGAGAACTAAAGAGGGCAGGGCACTCTCTCAGAAGCTAGCCCTAGGCCAGTTTCCTGTGGTCTTGAACTAGTAGTTTCCCCTCTCAAGGTCTCAGAGTCTGTCCATTGTTGCTATTCTGCCTTGAATGTTGGTATTTTCTCTACTATGGTGGTAGGTGGTATTACAGGGTAATTGTTGAAATAACAACTTCAATTGTGAAATAACAACTTCGGGCATTTGACAGTTGTTTAACCACCTCTAAGTATTAGCTTAGTGCTTTCTCCCTCTTTTTAAAATACAGTGTTTCCCTCCAGTTGCTAACATTAAATTAAATAATGTCTGAGGAATGCTAACCACAATTCCTGATGTGCAGGAAGCATCAAAAGGCAGCTGTTGTTAGGATCATTGGGGTGTCTCTTGTTTCCTAAGGAGATAAACCATTTTACAGGGCAGTATTAAAAATTCAGCCAAAAGTTTTAACTGTGTCAGTACTTTTAAAAGTTTTATTTATAAAGTATAATTGTTTCCTTTAAGATAAATGGTATGCTTTTCGGAAGTAAAGAATGTAAAAGGTGTGTTGCTAGATTCTAGGATTCAGGAAATGGCAGTTTATGAAATTGATCCAATTAAGAATCAATGTAGAATACATGTCATCAGTGATGGAGTAACATTTTCTAAAGTTTATAGTTCTCAGTTTATTTTCAGTGAACTTAGAATATATTACTAATCCACCAGAATATACTCTGAGGAAAACATTAAATAGAATATTTCAGTTACCTATTCTCATGTCACAAGCTACCCAAAACTTCATGGCTTAAGAAAGCAGTTTCTTACTAATCCTCAAGGAGCTGTAGTGGAGTGGCTTCACTTGGACTGGGCCTCTAGCATGGCTCCCTCACAGCCTGACAATTAGTGCTGCTACTGGCTGATTCCTCTACTGTTTCTGTGGCTGGGGCCCTACACTTGACCTTGCCTTCTCAGTTTAAAGAATAAATTCTAACTATTGAACATGTGGGATGGGATGGTCTAATCTACTTAGGACAAGTGTCCAAAAGCTGGGACAGGTACATCAAATTGACCTGACCTGATGGCTCTGTGTAATAATGAGCCCATTCCCTTTATTCTGGATATATGGACCAACAAGTGTGCAACATGATGTGACACACAGTGTAGATTTTCTTGTGGGAGAAAAGCTTCCACTGACCAATCAAGATGAATACTCCCACCCTGGATGGGTAGCTCAGTTGGTTAGAGCGCTGTCCCGATACATCAAGGTTGTAGGGCACAGGAAGCAAACCAAAGAATGCTTATATAGTTCAACAACAGATCTTTCTCTTCCTCTCTCTCTCTAAAAATCAATAAAAATTCAAATTAAGAATAAATGGCCTGCCCAGCATCAACGTATGAACCAAGAGGTCGTAGTTCAAATCCTAGTCAGGGCATATTCCTGGATTATGGCTTGATCCCCAGTGTACAGCATGCAGGCAGTAACAAATCAATGATTCTCTCTCATTGATGTTTTTCTCTCTCCCTCTCCCTTCTCAGAATCAGTAAAAAATAAATAAAAAAAATTAAAAGATGAATATTCAGTGTTCTGTTCTCTTTTGAAAATGACAAATTAAATTTCTGTTTTAATCACAAGCTGAGAGTTTATTAATGTAATCACTCTTGGACCTGATTACCCAGGTACACTGATTAATCAGACATCATACTCTCTGCACCTTCGATTCAAAGAAATCCCTTAAAGTTTGGGCAGTCCAGGAAACCCAGGTGGCCAGTCTACTTTGCTTTTCTTAAATGCCAAGCATTATTTTGGTGCAAATAATGCCCTTTTGAGGCTATTCTAAGGAGCATTTGACGATGAATTAACTCTCAATACCTATACCCTTATTGTTGTTACCTGTAGAAAATATCAGAGAACGTTATGGAACTCTGACCGGCGAGCTGCATATGATTGAACTGGAGAAAGGTTGGAGTGGTTTGGGTCTAAGTCTTGCTGGGAACAAAGACCGATCCAGGATGAGTGTCTTTATAGTGGGGATTGATCCAAATGGAGCAGCTGGGAAAGATGGTCGGTTGCAGATTGCAGATGAGCTTCTAGAGGTAATTTCTTGTGGAAAATGCTGAATTTACTTTTGCAGAATCGGTACAGAGGAATCATTCGTTACTAGAAAATTCACTTGGGCCTCATAGAGTGATGGAGCAAACTATTGCTTGCCTAATAAAATGTATGCATTACAGCAAATTTGGCACTAAAGCAAATCTCTACTAAGTGGCATTCATGTTCCCATTAACTTTAATTTAAAGGTCATGAGTATGTAGCACCAGAAACAATTTTTGCCCCAAGAGAGTAATAAAGATTACACTTCAAAAACTTTGTTTGTGCATGCTGCATTTTTATTAAGAGCTTTTGAAAAGCCAAATGACCAATCACTCCCCATGATGAGATTGGCCCACTGGACTTTCTGAAAATTGTATTGCTAATAGTACCAAGTGACAGATGTTGGGTGCATTGGGGTCAAGGTTAAGTCTAAATAACTAAAACAGTAACTCATCCCTCCTAACAAAATAAACTTTTGGACCATACTTTATAGGTTTAGAATTGTATCTGCTTGTTTTGTTTGCCCTTGCCTCCTATGGGATGGGACCTGTGTTTTTATATTGCCTTAATGCTCTTCCTGTACTTGTATATTTCTCTATTGGTTAGAAAGGCTCTGTCAGCCATGGCTAAACGACTAGAACAGCAGTCACCAACCCATGGTCCACGGGCCATTTGTGGTCTGTGAGGTCTGAAAGGTTGGCGACCACTGGTTTAAGGAAACCTTTGTATAAGCGATCGCCAACCTATGGTCTGTGGACCATTGGTGGTCCGTGAGGTCTGAAAGGTTGGCGACAGCTGGACTAGAAGACCAGCAGTTTTCATCAGGTGCTGTGCTGCATAGACATAATGGACTGCCAAATCCTGATTCTATCAGCATTGCTTCCCCCAGTGGTCCATGCCCAATCCTTGGTTTTGAGACTAATTAGAAAATATGATAGTATAGGGCTTCTCTGAATGCTCTGTCCAGGTCACATGTGCTCCCAAAGAGCCCCTACTTCATACAAAGTGTACTAAAGCCCAATGCTTGCCAGGAAATTCACTGTCTGCTCTACTTCAGTCAGTCCAAGTGCTGACTCCTTAGCTCTTAGAGCTCAGACCATATGATACCATTTAGACCCAGAGCACGAAATTTGTGCACAGAGGTGTGGGGGTGTGTCCCTCAGCCCTGCCTGCACCCTCTGCAATCCAGGACCCCTTTACCTTTTTCTTATCTGGCTAACCTCTTCACATCTTAAAAAAAAAAAAAAATAACTGAAATATCACCTACTCTGGGAGATTTTTTTTGAACAAATGTCTTTACAATCTGTATTAAGTATTTTCATAGTATACCATTCTTTTTCTTTAACAGCTACTTAAAGTGGATGCAATGTGAAATTTTTCTTCTTGCTCTTGTAATAACAAAGCTTATCCAATTTACATTTGCCCTTCAAGGGCTTATATTTGGTTCAGTTTCTAGTTGGCTCCCTGCCTATTTTTTAAGCAATAAATTTGGGTTTGATAGTAAGCCTCACTTGTAATCAAGCCTGGAGGTCTCTCTCTCTGAATATTTCTATAATACCTATCAATTTAGCATACTGGAGATTGTGTTCATTTTTAGAAAATAACAATAAATGTCACCTGATCATTTGATCTCCTAGTAATATTTTATAGCAAGATGTATTATTCTAGTAATTTAACTATTACAAAACAGGTGTACAGAAATAAATTACATTGCACAATAAAGAATTACTCAAATATCAAAGCATAGTATACTTAGGGCCTCTCTTGTCCTGTGCCTCAGATATCATAGCATAGTACAAAGTTCACGTGGAACTCAGCTTCCTTTAAAATAGGAAGGGATGCATACTCGAAGCAGCTACTTCCACACATTTTTTTTTAATTTATTTAATGCATAGCACTACTCTGTACTAATTGGAAAATCATCCTGACAATTGCCTCTGTTCCTCTCTGTATTGTTGCCTTACATTCTGATGTTATTACTGCGCTTTTATCATCCACTTTAATAAGATTGTTAATTTTTTAAGGGCAGAGATCATGACTTGAGCTTGTGTTTCTCTGTCATGGTGCCTAGATAAATACTCAAATGCCATCCAGTCCAAATGACTGATGAGAGAGGCCCACTGTTGCTGGAGACCTCTGATTTTTATTTAAGGGGCCTCACTTGTTCTGCACCTTTACAGAGGGATGAGTAGGGGCTGAGGGAATTTGAGAGAGCCCATACAGAATTCTCGTCGTAAAAGATTTTGCTAAGCTGGCTACCGGGACTTCCGGGCATTTGTCCAATTAAAACCCAGACACACAGCGATAACAAAGGCACTTGTCTCCTACTGCTAATGTGTCGGGATCAAACCCCAGCCTGCAGGAACTCACCTCTGCAGTTAGGACCAGGCCGCTGGTAGACCTGGGCTGGTGCTCCTATCTGGGGAGAGGGAGACTTCCCATGGTTGCAGGGTAGAGGCCCTGGACCCCACACCATACCCCCAACAAGTCCCTAGCGCAGGTTGGTCACCTGAGCGGCAGCTTTGCCTGGGATCATGGGGGCAGCTTGGTCAGGCTTTGCCTGGCCTGTTGGCCCCATGACCCTGGGGCGGCTCAGCCTGGGCTCTTCACCTGGTGATCACAGGTGGCTCAGCCTGGCCTGTTTTTCCTGTGATCGTGGGTGCCTCGGCCTGGGCTGTTCACCCTGTGATCGCAGGGCAGCTTGGCTTGAGTTCTTCACCCTGTGATCGCAGGTCAGCTTGGATCTGGGTAGGTGGAGAGGCTCCCGGGGACTTGGACTCTGGCAGGCAGCTCCAGGCACTTTCCCCACCGTCTGCCCAGTCCTCAACTGCAGCTTGAAACCCACCAGCAGCATAGGGCACTGCCTGCGCATGCAAATTTACCCACCATCTTTTCTGAGTTAATTTGCATATCACTCCTGATTGGCTGTGGGCATAGTGGAGGTACTATCAATTAGCATTTTCCTCTTTTATTAGTGTCAATTAGAAGCCTGATTCACGAAATTCATGCAAGGGCCTTGATCCAGACCCGCACCCACTGCCACCACAGCCCCCACCCACTGTAGGCCAGATGAAAGAATGTCCGGTCTAATTAGTATATTATGCTTTTATTATATATTAGACCGGACGCACACACACACAAACACACACACACACACACACACACACACACACACGAAATATTATTTTAAAATAAAAAGAGTCCTAACCGGTTTTGCTCGGTGGATAGAGTGTCGGCCCGTGGACTGAAGAGTCTCAGGTTCTATTCCAGTCAAGAGCATGTACCTTGGTTGTGAGCACATTCCCAGTGGGAGGTGTGCAGGCAGCAGCTGATAAATGTTTCTTTCTCATCAATGTTTCTAACTCTATCTTCCTTCTACTCTGTAAAAAATCAATAAAATATCTTTAAAAAATAAAATAAGAAAAACATATATTTCATTAGCTAGATAGGATGATAAAATTTTAAAAATTAGCCAAATTAGTTTGGCTCAGTGGTTAGAGCATCGGCCTGTGGACTGAAAGGTCCCAGGTTCGATTCCAGTTGGGGGCATGTGGGCACATATCCACAGTGGGGCATGCAGGAGGCGGCTGATCGAAGTCTTTCTCTCATAGATGTTTCTGACTTTCTATCTCTCTCTCTTCCTCTCTGTAAAAAATCAATAAAATATATTTTTAAAAAAATTTTTAATTAAAATTCCAGGCTCAATTAATGATATTTATTCTCGTAGATCAATGGACAAATTTTATATGGAAGAAGTCATCAGAATGCTTCCTCAATCATTAAATGTGCCCCTTCTAAAGTGAAAATAATTTTCATCAGGTGAGCATTTTCTTTTTCTGGTTTACTAAATAATGTTCATTAGCCTTTCAGTTCTGTTATGTAGAATGAAAATAAAGCATTTATAAATGATTTAGTGTTGCAATTCCAGATCTTTGAGGTTACAGAATTTTCTTTATTAATCCTTTTGAGTTTTAAAGTAAAATGTTTAAATAATATGAAGCATTATGATGTGATAGGTCAGTGCATTTCCTTTTAGGAATAAAGATGCAGTGAATCAAATGGCTGTGTGTCCTGGAAATACAGTAGAATCTTTGCCATCTACCTCAGAGAATCTTCAGAATAAGGAGGTATGTAGCTCATGTTTGTTTCTGTGGGAAGATTTGATTGATAAGACACTTCTTAATTCAGCTAACAATCATTGTACACTTACAAGGTTGTCAAAGATAAGTCATAGCCTTGGCTCCCATGGAGGTTATAACCCAGTACAAGAAGCACTCAAGTAAGTAAGCTAACTACTAACATGAAGGCTATTAGTAAAGTTCACTTAAGGAATAATGAAGGTAGAAGAAGAGGTGCTGCTTCCACCTCTAGAGAGAGAGAAGAGGATTTTATAGAGGAGATAATGTGTAGGTTGGAAGTAGAAGACTTGGGGGGCACAAAGAAGCAGAGGGTTGAGGAATGGTGTGAAAGATCTGGCAATTGCAGACAATTGAAAATTTCATAGCATATGAACAGCATGAGGCAGGGAATGGGGAGCTGGTGAGGCAGGGCACTGGCCAGGGAAAGAGGAAGGTCAGATTATAGGAAGATGATGAAGACTTTGTCTTGGAGGTCATGTTCTTGGGGAACTCAAAGAATCAGAACTGTAATTTTTGAAGACATCTCTCTCTGGAAATGGTGCAGAGAAAAATCAGAAGTTGCTGGGAAGAAAAGTAAAGGGAAATAAAAAAAAATTATCAGAGTATTTCAGAAGGAAGATAATAAGGTCCTAACTGATGTAAAAAAAAAAAATTGGAAATGATGACATCAGATGTTTAGGACCCAAATTGACATCTTCATCCCCAACTAAATGTACTCATTAAGGAAAAAAATGAGTGGTTGAGAATTTATTTATTCAACAAATAATTGTTGGGTGTCTGCCTGATTGTATCAGGTACTGTTCTTTGGGCAGGGAATAGACTAGTGGGTAAAATAGATAAGATGTACAAGGCTTCCAGATGTCTGACTTGGTGATTTGATGGATGATGACTTTTACCAAAATATGTAAATAAATAAAAAGCGTAATAAATATTTATAAAACTAGAAGACATGTATTTAGGCAGCCTAAGAGTAAAATATAGTTTACATTGGGACATTTGGTCTAGAGTTTAGAAATGAATTCTCCTAGATGCATATTTGGTGTGAAAGCTGAGGCACTTGACTACAGAGAACATTTAGGGATATCAGGGATAACAATCAGGAAGAAGGCTGATACATATTGTCAGAGATGATGAAGCAGAGCCAGGTGGACATGCTGCATAGCAGCTGATGAAACTACATTTCAAGAAGAATGGGCCTTCGCCAGTGGCTCTCAGTTGATTGGGCATTGACCCGTGTACCAAAAGGTTGCTGGTTCAACTCCAGATCAAGGACCGTGCCCCCATTTGCAAGCTCCTAGTACATGAGGCAGCTGAGATTGCACTCTCACATGGATGTTTCTCTTTCTTTTCCTCTCCCTCTAAAAATCAATTTAAAAATATTTTTTAAAAATCTTTGGATCATCATTGTCCCTTTAGTTAAAGCTGATATATCTATATATGTAAAAGCCTAATATGCTAAGTGTCTGACCAATTTGCCAACTATTGGGTCAACTGCTCAACTATGATGCACACTGACCACCAGGGAGCAGAAGCTCCGACTGCTAGGCTAGCTTACTGCTGGGATCTGACTGAGAGGGACTGGGTGAGACAGGCTGGACACACCCTGGAGCGCACCCTCTCCCTCCATGGGACCTCCCCAGGCAGCCAACCTTCCATGGTCTCTCCCCCGCCATCTTGCCAGCCCAAATCAGCCCAAATCGGGACTGGGTGAGACAGGCTGGATACTTCCTGGAGCCCTCCCACTGTCCCTCTCCAGCCTCTAAAATATTTCTTCTAATTTCCTTTCAGTGTGCACAAGTTCATGCACTGGGCCTCTAGTATATAAATAACAACCCACCCTAACATTAAAAAAAATAGAAGGGTGTATTCTGCAACCTTGAGTACTGCAAAGAGGTAAGAAAATGAATAAAGGATATCCTTTGGAGTTGGCAATTAGGAGATTATTAGTGATTTCTGAGAAAGCAAATAATGGGTAAGAAGTTAAGACAAAGAAGGCAGTGGCTAGAAGGTGACAAAAAAAAGAGTTTTTAGTGGAAGTTCTGTTTTTATTTGGAAAAGCTTTGGCTAAATATTTACGATGAATAGAAAGAAGTAATAAAAAAAAATAGAGAGAAAATTAGAGGAACCATGAGTGTCATCAGTGAGAAAAGCTGTATGAAAGGAAACACTATTCCCTCAATAAACATTTAAGCATGGGGCTTTATCTATATGTAAGACAAGCGAACTATTGTCTCCTGATGAACTGAATCAAGTGGTTTTCCATGACTAAAAAGGAAAACATTTTATTTTCATATGGGTTGTACCAATCATATCCTTTAGTGAAATGGGATATTAACAGTTTTCAGGTAGGACATTTAATAGCTCCTAAATTCATTCAATGGCTGACACAGTAAAGAATAGTGAATGGTACCTCTGCTGGTGTTCTGTGTTTCAGTGAGTTTCACTGTTTGTGGCTGGGTTGCTATTAGATTTCATTGTAGTGTAAATCAAGGCAGCTTGAAAAATCACATTGTGTCTCTGCTGCAAAATAACTGCTGTCTAAACACACCTCAGTAATATTTCGGTTAGAATATACTGTTTCTTCAAATAATAATAATGAATTGCAATATATAAAATAATTTTTGACTAAGTGGCTTTTATATTTGAACAAACAAAAATACATGATACTCCATTGCCCATTTTGCCATTTCTATCTATCAGGCTGAACCAAGTGTTGCCACTTCTGATGCAGCTGTGGACTTCAATTTATTTACAAATGTTCAACATCTGGAGCTTCCCAAGGTAAATCTGCTTTGAATTGGAGTGAAATGATATTCACATTGCTGTCCTCGTCCACTGGTCTCCACCAGCAACATCAGTCAGCATTACTTAGGATGTTGTTAGAAATGCAGGTGCTTGGGGCCACTCAGTCTGTGTTTCAGTAAGCCTTCTCAGTGATTGCAATGAATGCTGAAGGGTGAGAACCACTGTGCTAATTGATATTTTAGAAGGGACCCTCCTTTTCCTCCTCTATGGTACCCCAACCTATGAGATTTTGTGGTCCCTCCTTTGATCAATTACCAGGGATCTGCCAAGAGGGAAATTAAAGAATAAAGATATGATGGTTTCTTTTCTTTCATAAAACTGAAAGCTCATATTCCAGAAGTTTCATTGAGAGACATTGATGAGGAATTTGCTTTTGAGATGATCAGAACCTTAAGTTTAAATGACCACTATAAAGAAGTAGTTTGCTGAATAGAAACCGGTACAGGCTATTAGGTGCTGCAGGACCATGCTGGTCTGCAGGTGGACAGTGGATACACGAGAGTACAAGCAGAAAG
This sequence comes from Lasiurus borealis, assembly GCA_004026805.1. Lineage (NCBI taxonomy): Eukaryota > Metazoa > Chordata > Mammalia > Chiroptera > Vespertilionidae > Lasiurus > Lasiurus borealis. Next base: position 63,620 of record PVJN01005765.1, read on the forward strand.
AGCATTAGAGAACTGAGGGAGAAGGAGGAGAGAGGAGGAGAGGGGGATAAGAGGATACTTACATGAGATGCTGCCACACTCCAGGTGTGAGGCAGTGCAGCACGATGCTGAGGCTGAGCTTTAGAAGCAGTACCTCAGGGTTGAGTGCCCACTTCATCAGGTATACACTTGTGTGGTCTTCCTTGGCCTTAGTCTTCTTGCCTGTAAATTGGAGAGGACAATATGATCTTTGATGTAGGTAATTGTAAAGATTAAATGAGTTGTTTATCAAGTGGTTGGCATAATGCCTGGCACATGGTCCGATCCTGTTAAGCATTTAGGAGAAAAAAATACAGTGACTTTATTGGTTGCTTTTTTACAATAGATAATTATGCATATACATGTAACAGAAGTCCTTCTTAATGGGCAATTAGTATTATAGGTTATAGAGAAAAGAACAGAAGTCATCAAGGCCTTTTCCTTTTCTACCAAGAAGTCTATACACTTCAAGAATCCCTCATTCTGTTTCCATGTAAAAGAGCTAATGCCTACCTCTTTCCCTTGCTAATTTCAGGGTTGTGTCACTTTTCCCAGGTCTCCAATATGTTCCTTGTAAGAATCCTCTACTTCATCACTTCATCAAACTGACTCGAATCAAGAGCCCCTGGAGATTAGTATAAGAATTCATATTCCCTTGCCTTTACATATATATAGATAGATAGATAGATAGATAGATAGATAGATAGATAGATGTCCTTCTGCTTTTTTTAAAGCTTATCCAAATCCCTCATAACTCAAGACCTAGCATAATCTCACCTCTGTTTATTTAGAAATAATTCTTCAATATTCTGGCCTACATAATGCTTACAATTAATGTCTTCATTTAGTTGTCTTTAATCAAGAACATAGCTCTTATGCTAACCTTTCAGGTGAGTGTATTATCAATACATTTAAATTTCATGTTGAGAGAAGTTAATAACTCTTACACTTTTCTCTCCCATTATCTTATGTGGAATTGTGTATCAGTTCATACTAAGCATTAGGGAGGGAAGAGTGAATGCATGCTTACATATAGTATGTGCACAAAGGGGAAAATGTTAAGATCGGGAGAGTTCAGGAAAGAGAGAATAGTTGTATGAAAATTTAAACTCATGTAACAGGTCCTTTTGAGTTCTGTTTTGACTCCTTAGAAACTCTCTCGACAGGTCTTTTATCTTTTTCTTTTTAAGTCTTTTTTTTTTTAAGCGGCAAAATAAAAGTATAAACAAATAGCTCATAATGTGTATGTGGTTTATAAACGAACACCCAATGGCTGCCTGAAATGATAATTCAGTTTAACAGACATATTTTTTGTTAAATATTTATTTTTAGCACATTTTACTCTAGGGAAATACATATACATCAAAGCAGGTAACAGCATTACATGATTGCCAGAGATCTGTTTCATTTCCACTTAATTTTATATTATAACTGGAAGCTCAGTGCACAAAATTTGTGCATGGGTAGGGTTCCTAGTGGCTGCCTGCCTCCACTGCTGGCCAGGGCCTCCTTTCCCCCTGGTAGAAATCCCACTCAAAACTCCTGGTCAAGGGGACAATTTGCATATTAGGCTTTTATTATATACGATGACAGTCTTCAAATACAATTGAGAGTTTTTCTTCTAAATTTTAGGGTCTCTTCCAACCTTAAAACAGTCCTGATAATAAGAGTAGTTTGTTTAGTTTATTTCTAGTTTTAATTCCTGTTTACTTTTATTTTTTAGCTCTTTAATTGTACAACTGTTCCTCCATAAATACATTTCCTTAATTTGTTTCACATTCCCCTTATGGTGATGTTTTATTTTTTATTTTTTGGTGATGTTTTAATAATTAGCTCAAAACAAAGTTTCTAAGATACATTTTTATTAAGGACTCTGTGTGCTGTGGCTGAAGTAGGGTGGAAAGTTGAGCAATTATAAAAGAAATTGCACACTCACACCCCATTATCCTTACTTACCTGACAGTCCATTATTGTGTATATATTTGTAGTATATACTAAGTGGGATCGTAGCATATTTATATAAAAAAAGACTCCATCAGTCTTAAAGAATGGATTTGTGGCCTCAGGACAGTTGACCTTGTGGCTCAGCAATGTCATCAGAACCCATTCCTCCTGCTCCTACATAGCTATACACAGTGGCAGCTTGATCCCAAGACTGGTTGTGTTCACAGTTTTAGAGTGGCTGCGAACCACAATAGGGGTCAAGTGCTACTACTTTCTCATATAGTGGGTGTTGGGAGATAGAGTGACTGTCTCAAAATTCTAAGCAAAACTCCTGAAATTCATCCTAAGTGAATCAGTTCAGATCATATATCTTCTCCTGAGTCATGGAATAGAATTGTGCAGTTAACTTCAGTCATTCAGACTCTAACTGGGGAGCTACTTCTCCATTGCTACATAGGAAATGATTAAAACAGTAAACATTTATTATTCTCACCGTTTCTGTGGGTCTGGAATTTGGGAGCAGTTTAGCTGAGTGGTCTGGCTCAGACTCACTTGTACAATTGCCAAAAAATTGCCATCTTGGGCTGCAAATCGTCTTGAAGATTTGGTTGTGACTGGAGGAGCCACAGCCAACCAAGACGGTTTAGTTACAGCGCTGATAGCAAGACACCTTACTTCCTCTGCATGGAGCTGCTTTAGTGTCCTCATGGCATGTCCCCGGGCATGACAAATGATCCCCCCCCCAAAAAAAAAAAAGAGCATGGAGGAAGCTTAGATGACCTTTTTGACAAAGTTGTGGAATTGCACATCATCACTTCTCCTTTATTTTGTTAATTACCATCTCGTCATCAAGTCCAGCCCTGCTTGAAGGGAAGAGTATCAAAAGGTTTATGTACATATTTGAACACCATCACTGAAAACATATGCAGAGAGAGAGGGGCAGAGAATGTGTGTTATTTGAGGTAGCAGAGGGAGGGGGACTGGATAGTCTAATGAAAATGAGTTTGTATATGAGTTTGAACAAAGGAGTAAGATGAGAATGAGTGTTAGATAAACAGTCAGCAAATGCCTGCTGTAATAGTAAAGAACTTGCCTGACTACAATAGAGAATAATAGAACAAATACTCTGTCTCACTATAGAGCATATCTACTGTATATCTCACTATAGATATAGAGTACTTACTTATTCAAACAAATGTTTCTTTGTACTAATAGGAAAGACCATTACTGTAGAAAATCCCAAATAGAGGGTAACCAAATGGTTTACGCATTGCATTAGCATTGGGATTTGCAAGTGGGGTAGCAAACTGACCTTCCTCCTCCTCAGTCCTGATTCTTTGACTGCTGTATCAGAGTTTGGGATTTCAGAATACTAGCATGTTTAAAGAATTCATCTGAAGTAACTTTGGTTTTGTCCTTTAGAGTTATTAGCAGAAGGAATATGCGTCAGAACAATACTTGTATAATGCATCAAGTTTTCAAGCCCTTTCTTACTGCACTTGATCCTCACAGCAGCATTGTTGTTGAGGAAATATTATTCCTTTTTTTGTTTGTTCTTAGATAAGAAAGTTGAGGTTTAGAGATATTAAGTGGCCTATCCAGATTTCTATAGCTAGGCAGGAAGTAAATTTGGACCGAGTTCTATTCATCCTAAAAGTGCAGTTTTGTCTTCTATACATGATTGATTGATTGCCTGAAGGAGAGCAGTGGTGGACAGATGCACAGGGAGAGCCTGCAGGTTGGCAGGTGTTGAATATCTCCCTCAGAAAAGCCACATGCTGGCAATCTTTAAAGTTAAGGAACCTTGCCTGGATGTCATGGTCATGATCCAAAAGGCCTAATAGTGAGCTTGGGCTATTGTATACCTTTCAGAAGAAACATGGCGAGATTACCTTTTCTCTTTTTTGCTTTACATTTCCCTGGATGGAGACTGTAGTGGAAGAGGAGCCCAGCTCAAACCAGAAAGAAATGTTAAGTCCTGTTTTAGTTTTGTGAGCATTGATATTATAGGTAAACAGTATTACGGAACATTTGGTTTTGATAAGAGCAAATGTGGAAAATACAAAGTAGGTGTAGCTGTCTAGCCTTGCCAGATTTTTAGGGCAGGTCTTTGGGCTCAGAGTTGAGAGCATTTTTACTCTGCACCAGATCAAAACACAAGTCCCTAGAGAAACGGTGCTGGGTCCGGAGCCCCAGAAGGGACACAGCTTGCAGCAGTCATTGTGGCCTAACTGCTAAAGAAAGAGGTGCAGAGGGGGCGAAGGAGCCAGGCTCAGGTGTTATTCGCAACCCAGGCCAGAACGAGGAAGTGGGGGGGATAACTGATTCAGCCAGCTAGTAACACAAGAAAATTCTCAAACATCATATACTCATTGAATTATTGAATGCATTTTTGTTCCTAGAATATTTGGCTAAGTTACTAGAGATAGGTTGCTACATACATATGCTGAAGATACTAGAGGTAGTAGACATTTGGCTTAGGCCAAAGTAGGTTTATAGTTGTGGGTTCGGAAAAAAACGGTTTATTCCTATATTATTATGGATTAATTATTGTATTAGGAACAACTATAAACCTACTTTTGCTCCACCCTATATTTGAATATTTGATGAAGGAGAATTAATTTCCATTTAAAAAACTTGAAAGGTTGCTTAAGAAAAGAAATTTCTAATCAAAGATGTTAGAACAGTTTGGGTTTCTTTTTTAGCCCCTGGGCAGACGATAATGTTCAGAAATTATGGCCTCATACCTTTCCATTTGAATAAATCTAATGTTTCAGATTTTCTGAGTGGTCTTGTTTGTATTTCTCTAGGATCAGGGGGGTTTGGGCATTGCTATCAGTGAAGAAGACACACTCAGAGGAGTCATCATAAAGAGTCTAACAGAGCATGGGATCGCGGCCAAGGTGAGGCCTCCCCCTTTTCATGTCAGAAAGTGGTGGAGGAGAAAGTTACTTCTGCAGAATTATTTAATCCTGCCATGCTTCCATTTAGGATGGGCGGCTCAAAGTTGGAGATCAGATCTTGGCTATCGATGGTGAAGTTGTTGTTGGTTATCCTGTTGAAAAGGTATTTTTTTTTTTCTTAAAACAAAAAACAAATTGTGCTATGAACCCATCCCTCAGCATGGCCACAGTATATGTGTGTGTGTGTGTGAGTCCCTGTGTTTGTCTGTGTGGCTGGCTATAGGAAATTATGTGGCTATAATAGACAGATAGCCTTAAGGAAGAGAAGAGATTATTTGGAAGTTCTTCATTTTTTGTTTTCTAGTTTTCAGTGAAGGCAATGTTGAGATATTTTCTGTTGCCTGGTAAATTCAATAGTTTGTGGACATTTTAAATAAATGCCATTTCCTTTTTCTCTTAGGAAAAGTTTAGACTTCTACACAAGGGTCAATTTAGTGTTAAGATCAAAGGAACATTTCTATAGAATGTTAGGTCCCATAACTAGTCACTATGCATATTGCTTTTTGAGCAGATTTTAGGACTCAGCCATTAAATATGAGATAAAGCCAGTCCAAAAGGTATGTATACCTTTTATTGGGATTAACATTTATTTGTACCTGCGTTTCCTCTTCCTCAGAAGTGTCCATAATCCTTAGGAATCTCACTTGAGGCCCTTCATACAGAAGTGCTAGGAGCAGGACTCTTGAGAGTGTTTCCATTTCTGTATTTACAGTAAGAAGCTGAAATCACTTGTTCCATTTTGTTTTTATTGTAGAGGTTGATCCCTTAACTCACATAACTCCATTTGACTTGATTTTTCTGTTGCATAGTTTTCCTTATCCTGCTTTTTGTTTTCAGATCTTTATTGAGAGCATTATAGATGTCCTCCTCTTCCCCCCATTCCTTTCCTCCACTAGTTCCCACCCCGATTTCATTTTTTAAATGTTTATGTAGGCTGCTTCAGATTCTCTATAGAGTCAGGAGTGGTAAAATACCCCTTATATAGTCCAGGGTTGTAGTGATCCAAAGAAATGGACATACCTAATTGGAAATATACAAAGTTGAAAGCCCTATACTTACATAAGGAAGAGTAAAGTCAGAACTGGACTTACAGTAGAAGATATCTGTGGCCTTAATATTAGAGAATTAAGGAAACTAGACTGAAACTATAACCATTCTTTCTTGACTCCTCAAATATTGACAAGGAAAGAATTTGCTCTGACTTTTCTCTCCACCATAGATGGTTTTAGATTCCAACTATAATAGTAACTTAAATGTATGCATCTACTAATTTGTCTTTGAATTTTGTTTCCCCTTCATACCAACCCCCTGCCAGTTTATTAGCCTTTTGAAAACAACAAAGACAACAGTGAAACTTACCATTCGGGCCGAGAATGCAGATCCCCAGGCTGTTGCTTCAGCAGCTGGTACAACCAATGGCGAAAAAAAGAACAGTTCCCAGTCTCTGATGGTCCTGCCACCTGGCTCCCCAGAACCGGAGCCTGTCCGAAGTAAGGGTTAGTCTCGTGAGTCCTGCACACCTGGTACCCTCGGCACACTCGGGCTCAGCCGCGGTCTCCACGTGGGAGCCAGCTACCTGCCTGGAGATCAGTGTTGAAAGGCTGTAGTTAGGACACCCAATACCCTGTGGTGAAAGCTGTATAAAGGGCAGGAGTACTGACCATTAGATGGATGATGTGTGTACTGTGTGTTAATCAGCCTTAGGAAACCCATCCACCCTACTAAGTTTCAGCCTCTTCATCTCTAAAACAAAGGAGTGGTACCCTTTGCTCCCCAACGACCTTTTGCCAAGGATATCTTGACTCTTGGTATCTGACTAATGAATTAAAAACATCATTTCATACATTTCCTTTTTTTTTTTTTAATCCTCAACCAAGGAGTGAGGATGTTTTTTCCATTGATTTTTAGGAAACATGGAAGGAAGGAAGGGAAAGAGAGAGAGAAATATCAATATAGAAAAGATACATCAATTGGTTGCCTCTCACTCGTTCCCAGACCAGATGTGATACGTGCCCTTGACCAGGAATTGAACCTGCAACTCAGTCCTTGGACTGACGAATTAACCGATCTAACCATTGAGCAAAACAAGCCAGAGCTATACATTGTCTTTTTTTATACTGAGCAGTAATTTAACTTCTCTAGTCCTCTGTGTTTGAAATGGATATACTGTAAAATGGATACAGTGATGCCACGTCATCAGAGGAATCAAAGTTGCCTGGCACTATGGGAAGCTTTTAAAAATGCTAGTCATTGCCACAGAAGATTGTAGTAAACCCGAGCTCTGTCATTTGGGTCTAACAGTAGATCCTGTCAAATGAAATGGTTGTATGTGGCCTATGAGACAACACTCTTCTCATTAAAATGCCAGTCTAGTATATTGGGACAAACTATTCCTTCCAGTTACCTTTTCAGGAAAATTTATGCTGGCGTTTACTAAAACAATAAGTTTCAAGCATTGTAGCATTAAAAAGAACACTGACTTTTTCTGCAATTGGTGAAAAAAAATCTCTTTTGACTTCTAAATTGCAATATTCAGTTCTTTGGACAGTTTTTTAAGGAAATAGCAGTTTAAGTTATACATATCTAATGTAAGTGATTATTTAGAAAGACAGGGTATTTCAATGAATTATTTAAAGATTGAATGGAAGTTTTCTCATTTTTTTATTTATTTTATGTTGATCCCTAAATAGCATTGTCTATAAAAATAGGAACTGCTAAATTAAAACATAACTAAAAGAAAACATCTTACACCTGCTCGTACCATTTCAGGAGCAAGAAAATAGTCTGTCTCGGGTTTCCTAAAATGAGCATCTTGTCTATAAAGCTGCTTTAACCAAGTGTCCCAGCTTTCCCCAAATATGCTGTTTTCTGGCTGCTCTTTGGTGTATCATTAAACATAGGCAATGAAGACTAGAACAAAATGAGGTGTAAACGTATGTTCACCTTGGTTTTTCATGATCTATTCTTGTCTATCCAATTATGAGCATACTAGCAGCCCTGTGCACAAATCCGTGCACCAGTAGCTCGCCTCTGCCCTCCAGTAGCTCTTCACCTGCTGCCCACTCTCCTGTAGCTCCCCCCACCCTCATAGCTTGCTGCCCTGCCCCCTCCTGTAGCTGTCAGCCCACTGCCCCACCCTCTTGTACCTGCCTCCGCCTCCATGCCCCCCTCATAGCTTGCTGCCCTGCCCCCTACTGTAGCTCTCTGCTGCCCTCTTATGGTTTGCTGCCCCACCCTCCTGCTGAACCGTGATCCAGTTGTTATTTGGTCAGTCGTTACACTTCACAGCATAATGACCATTCGCATATTACATCTTTATTATATACGATATGTAGCAGTATGTAATATATGAGTTTATAAAACATCAAGTGTGATGCAGGAAAGATACTGTGAGTGTGTCTCACTTGACATTTTATCAACTCGGGTATTAAGTTCAGCTGTGTAATGCTCAGACTGGTTGCAGAAGAGAGACTCTGGGATAAGAAGAAAAGGAAACAAAGACAGAGAAGCCCTGAAATACAGGTTACATGACCAAAATTGTTCACATTCCTTGTGCTCAGTGGCCTTCCCGGACTGTGTTTTGGGTCCTGCCACACACCTCAATTCTGAGCTTTCCCAACCGTGATTTCATAGGAAGTTTGTTGGCTCCAGTAGAATGTGGAATATTGGCGTGAATTTGAAATCTTCTTTGTCCCCAGTCCTGGGCCCATTTTTCTGCTCATTCTCCCAAAGACAACTAGTGCAGTGAGTGCACTGCATATGCCTTCTAATCAATCTGTATTTCATTTCATGTTTAGGTACAAGCAGATCGTCCACACCAGCAATCTTTGCTTCTGATCCTGCAACCTGCCCCATCATCCCGGGCTGCGAAACAACAATTGAGATTTCCAAAGGGCGAACAGGGCTGGGCCTGAGCATCGTCGGGGGCGCCGACACTCTGCTGGTGAGGACACACCCAGAAATGCTTTGAGACACAGGCACCCCTTCAGCCAGCCCTGAGAGCATTATCAGGGAGCTTTCTATCAACTTTATTAAATTATATATAAAGGCTCGTAAAAATGTATCATTCCTTGTTATTTTCATTTGTAGGGAGAATATTTAATTGGATGGAGATTGGGGTTTTTATTTTGAGTAGGCCAGTCTGATTGAGTAAGATTTTGTTATACTTGTGATTGTGACCTTCAGGTTCAAAATATTTCTGTGAGCTCACCAGTCCTTGCTGTATTTTCATTTACTTTTTACTGGACATGGTTGGGTTAAACACATACTGAGAGGAATCTATGCATTATTCATAGGCACATTTTTCTTCTATATTTTACTTATTTAAATCCTCACCCAAGGATATGCCTTTGTTATTGATTTTAGTAGGAGAAGAAAGGAGAGAGAAACATAAATGTAAGAGAGAAAAATCCATCGGTTGCCTCCCACACACTCCCCAATTTGGGATAGAAACTGCAACATAGGTATACGCCCTGACCAGGAATCGAACCAAAAACACTGTTGATTACAAGACAATGCCCAACCAACTGAGCCACTTGATAGGGGTAGGCAAATTTTTCTAAATGTCAGAAATGCTTGTGACATCCAATCATTGCATGTGTGGATAGGAGAAATGATGTATATCTATTATATATGTGTGTGTGATTTATATATTTAAGCATTTTTTTCTCTAAGCCTCCCATTCATTAGAAGTTTAACCTTCTTTGAGCCTTTGTAGCAAAAACGTTGTTATACTTTTCTTTGAATTTTGATATGAGACTCACATATGGACCCAGTGAGTATGTAACCCTTATCACAGTCTGTAAAAATGAAGTGTGTCTTGACTCCATTTCTGCTCACCATCCCTAGGGAAAATGGGATGAAACATGGGTGTGTCTTGTCTGGGTCCTTAGGGTGCCATTATTATCCATGAAGTGTATGAGGAAGGAGCAGCATGTAAAGATGGAAGACTGTGGGCTGGAGATCAGATTTTAGAGGTACAGATGCTGTGTATTTGACCTTTACAGTTAACAAAGAAAAGGCTACTCTGGGGAGGGTGGTCTTTGTGTGTCTATTTCTCTTTTCCTTCTTCCCTTACCTGCCTCACTACCCCTCTACTCCTTTTCCTCCCTTCTCTCCTCTCCCCCTTCTTCCTTAATTTTCCTTAACTCACGGGGTTCCTCAGAGACCGTGTCCCATTTCTGTCCAGGTGAATGGCATTGACTTGAGAAAGGCCACACATGATGAAGCAATAAATGTCCTGAGACAGACACCACAAAGAGTACGCCTGACACTCTACAGAGATGAGGCCCCCTACAAAGAGGAGGACGTGTGTGACACTCTCACCATTGAGCTGCAGAAGAAGCCAGGGAAAGGCCTGGGATTAAGTATTGTTGGTAAAAGGTGAGAAGGGCAAACATAGTGATCTGTCAGAAATGAAGAATTCTAAGGTATTTTAAAGAGAACTAGCACTAGTAGCCTCTTTATCAATAGCTAGTGTTCTGTAAGTGTGGACCATCCAAAGACATTGGTTTTGAACTTTTTCAATGAATATTTTGAGGGCTTTTGAAGTACCCAACAAAAAGCTATTTGTTACTTTTGAGTGCCTGCTATGTGCCAGGAAATAGATTCTGGAGAACTGAGTTAAATAAGACATGGTACCTTGCCTCAGAAAACTCACAGTTTGGTAAGTGAGAATTAAATACATTCATGCAACAAAGGAACCTATTGATGAGTGACAGAAATGCATTGTGGGGTTTCAAGGAAGCAAAGGTGAAATGAACCAAATGACTCTATTTATGGGAAGTAGGTTAGGAAACTTCTTTAGAAAGAGGTACCTCTGAGCTGAAGCCAGAAGTGGTAAATGATAGTTGGTTTCTGAAAGGGGATGGAGGATATTCCAGGGAGAGGATCAGCATGAACAAGAGCATGCCATCAAAAGGGAATAGATAGTGACATTAGAAGCTGTGATGGTAGATTGGTACATATACATAAATTCAGTACCAAATTTATTTAAATATTCATATAAGAAATATTAAATACATAGGACAGTAAGTGCCAACATCTTCATTCTGAAGATGGGAAAGCAGACAATCAGACGGTAAAATGGCTTGAGGCCACAACCTTGGCAAGAGCAAGTGGTGCAATTGACCTTTCAATTGCCTTTGTATCTCAACAAGAAGTTGTTGGCTTATTTATAGTTTTTTAATGAAATATTGGAATAGGTAGTATTTGTTCATTTTACACAAATCTCTCTTGATTGGAAGTTAGATCTATAATGATTTAAAATAAAAGGTAGTATAGCAGGGGTACTTAAGTTTGGGGTAACAAATGGTCTTGGTTTCAAACACACAATTGTTATTCATTTTTAATAATGTTAATGATGTTGATGATAATAGCAGCATATCTTTATAGGCACAGGTTTACATCTGTTTAAGGCTTCATTATGGTGTAGAAAGAATAATAGATTTCATACCCAAGGACTGACTCTTAAATCTCATGTTTTGCCATTTGGTAGCCGTGTGACCCATACAATGAGTATTATAGTAGCCACTTCTACACATAGTATATAGTTGTTGAAGAAATATGATTATGTAAGACATATTTAATCTCTATATATAAAAGACAAAGCAACCAAATGACCAGTTGACTAGTTGCTATGATGCAAACTGATCATCAGAGGACAGATGCTCAAAGCAGGAGCTGCCTCCTGATGGTCAATGTGCTCCTGCGGGCAACCTCCCTCAGTCCCTCCTCCCAGCCTGCAAACCTCCCTCAACCCTCCCCCCGGCCAGCAAACCTCCCAAGTTTCCTCCCCAAACCTCCCACCAACCTCCCGCAGTCCTTCACCCCTGGCCGACCACACCGACCCTCACATTGGCCCTGATCTCTGGCCAGGTCAAGGGACCTCACCTGTGCATGGATTTGTGCACCAGGCTTCTAGTATATATTATAAGACATCAACTATTATTTATTATAAAAATTAATTCTAATAATATTGCCCAGTGTTGATTTCAGAAGAAAAAAACTTGTAAAAAGTAAAATTTTCAGTTAAAATATTTCAGCCTTTCATTAAATAAGCATTGCATTACAGTTGAGAAGAAGTAATGTTGAAAATCAAAATTATTTTTGCAGAAATGACACAGGTGTCTTTGTATCAGACATTGTCAAAGGAGGAATTGCAGATGCTGATGGAAGACTGATGCAGGGAGACCAGATACTGATGGTGAATGGAGAAGATGTCCGTAATGCCACACAGGAAGCTGTTGCTGCTTTGCTGAAGGTAAAAGGCACATGCCCCGAATAATTGTGTGCCATGATATAGAAGAAGAATTTAACCTTGAGCTAGCTCAGTGCAACAAGTACTGACTCCTCTTTATTTAAAGTGTTCTCACGAATAAGAGATAAGAAACTATATTTCCATAATAAGTAATCTGCAATACACAAAATCTTCATGCACATAAGGTTTGTTGCAATGTTTTTGGTAATAATAGAAAAACTGGAAAGAAGCTTTACAGTTGACAAAATTATGGCAAAGGTGCACGACAAACATATCTGTTTAAAAGTCATGTTCAGGATAACTGTATTAATTAACATAGTAGAGAAGATGAAACAAAATTTTATTTACAGTGTAGAAACATCTATGTGAAATAAAATCTTATAGTAAGTCTTTTAACTATAATTATGAGATGATTATTGGAACTATGGAATCCTTGATTCTCCTTTTCTTCATTTTCAAAATTTTCTATAGAAGATAAATTGCTTTTATAAATAAAATTTGACTTAAACAATTTTTTAAATTTCTTTATTGATTGAAGAGAGGAAGGGAGAGGGAGAGAGAAATGGAAACATCAATGATAAGAATCATTGATTGGCTGCCTCCTGCATGCCCCTACTGGGGATCGAACCTGCAACCTGGGCCTGTGCCCTTGGCTGGAATCAAACCTGGGACTCTTCAGGCCTCAGGCCAATATTCTATCCACTGAGCAAAATTGGCTAGGTCTAAAAAATTTTTATAATAATAGATTCCCTTGACACTTAAATGAGATATGTTGCAAGTAGATGAAAGAGGTATAATTTCTCACATTGAATAAGTAATGCATGGAATTTGTTAACCCATGCAGCTAAAGAAGCTGTCAGTATAAGTAGGTTCAAGAAGAGTTTGGTAAATCCTGTCCCTTTCCCCAAAATATCAAACAAACAGAAAACAACTTATGAATAGTGTCGGTCAGGTTTTGACTTTCAAAATTTGATTTCTGATCAATACATTAACGAATGAAACATCTCTTGTAACCCCTGTCATAGAAGCAGCATGATAATACCTATGGAAGTATTAATTTGTGCTAGACACTATCTGGAGTTATCCTATCACAACCTTCCAGAATGGTCTCCATTTTTAAAATGTAAAGACTTATCACACTAGACATCTATTAAGGTCTCACAGCCAGTTTATCACATAGTCTGACTTAAAACAGTGTGTCTGACTGCAAAAGCCCAGCAGCCCAACACCCCCTTTGCACTGCTTCCAAACCAGAGTCTGTAGCATTTCTTGCAGCCTGTGATGTAATGCTTTCCCATAAAGGGCCACAGGGAAATGGTCTCCAGTCCTTGTTTTGTGTTTATGGTAATTTAAGTATTGTTTATTCAAGAACAGTAGAATAATAGAGAGTTCAGCCATTTATCTGAATATCTCTGCTATTAAGAGTGAAAAGTTGCTTTACTGTTTGTTTTTGTTTTTAGAACCTGAGTTATTTTACTTCATTTAGGCCTAGATCAGTGTGTTTCCTGAGATAATTGACCAGTTCTCAGTGTAAATTTTGAGTCTCCATATAAATCATGAGGTCATAAAACAGACATTTGGTGTGGCTGTTGCTGCTTGTTGTTACTACTTTGACTAATTCCATTTTTTAAAAAGCATCTTTCTACAACATATTAAAGGTATCCTTGCCTATGGAAATTCAAAAGGTACATGCTTTTAGAAACTTAGTCTTAAAAAATAAAAAGCGCTCCTAAAGATTACTGTAGCACTTTATTTAAACATTTCCATAAACCTCTTGCTCCCCCAGTGTTCCCTAGGCACAGTGACCTTGGAAGTGGGAAGAATCAAAGCTGGACCGTTCCATTCAGAGAGGAGGCCCTCTCAGAGCAGCCAGGTAGGTAGCTCTGGGATGCACGTGGGCAATGCAGGCCACAGGCCAAAAGGAACTCAAAGATGGTCTTGCCTGTGGGCTGGTTCAAGGTCATGGACACAGGCCTGGCTCTCCACAATGGGCACAATGAAGCACAGAGTTTGAGGTAGGGAAGAATAAGAGCTTAAGCACAGTTAAACAAGGTGTAGATCTTGAATAGTGTGTAAATATTCTAAGGAACTTAATTTATGTTCTGACATGATTCTTTTTTCCATAAACTCAAAAGTTAACCAGTTAATGTAGGAAAGCCTACCAAGGTAATATTTTATAGTTAACATTGATCTAAAGTACTCAGCTGAAAATAATCTCAGGTAAGTGAACTGCAGATGCACATCGCCCATGTAAAAGAAGGTGTTCCACAGGTCAGGTCTCCTGTCAGGCCCCTCTCCTCAGACCTGTCTTCTCATGATAGAAGTCCATTTTCAACAATGTTTCCATGCAGACCCCTTGTTCACCCCTCACTGACGACCATCAGTTTCTCGTTGACTGGTCCCAGTTCTCTCTTTAAGCCAGTTCTCTCTTTAAGTCAGAATCATTTAAAGAATTGATTCTGAAATAAGTGGCGTGGAGGGACTTCTGTTCTTTAACACTTTCTGAAATAACTGTTTTGCGTGTGTAGATGAGCGAATGCAGCCTGTCGTCCTTCACTTTCCCACTGTCGGGGTCCAGTGCCTCTGAGTCGCTGGAAAGCAGCTCAAAGAAGAACGCATGTAAGATTTGGTTACATGTTTAAGCATGATTTACTGGTTTGAATTTGACAGATTGTCCTTCCTGCTTTAATTTACCTCTGAGCTCTCTTTCCCCCAAATCTTTGCACGTACTATTCCAGGTGGAAAGATGTGTGTTGGCAAAAACTCAGAACAACGTGAAGCTATGCCTACAGCAGCTTTTCCCGTTTTATGTTTACCCTACAAGACACACCAAACATTAGAATCGCATTCTGTAGTTTTTTTCCTACTGAGCCTTATTGGTATATTGGATTTTTATTTCCGTTCTGTGTTTTATGTAGCACCAATTAATCAGAAGATGCCATTAAGAGAAGCCTTCTTTTTCCATGAGGACTGCAAAATTTTTGATTGAGAAAATTGATATGATCCTCCTGTGTTTTAATTACATGAAATCATGATGCAGAGAGTTTTTGGCTTGGAGCATCAGTTGAAAGTTGTTCAAATTGAAGAAAATAACCATATGGCATTCTCTGTTTGCAATATGACTAATATTCTAGAAACTTAGGCATTTCCGTCCGTGAATTCTTTTTAGTGCACCAATGACTTTATTCCTCTCAGCTGTGCACATGTGTCTTTCTGTCCAAAACACATTGTGTCCTTGTCTCACTTAAAGGGAATTATTCAGTTATATAACTCGTGCTTGAAATAAGAAGGAAGAAATGAGATTGTGTGCATTTTTCCAACTGGAGAAATAAAGAGTTCTCACGTGAGACAGACTTTAGCATGGTTTCTAGCATAGAGCCTTTAAAAAAAAAAATAAGGCCGAAACAGGTTTGGCTCAGTGGATAGAGCATCAGCCTGGGGACTGAAAGGTCCCAGGTTCAATTCCAGTCAAGGGCATGTACATTGGTTGCAGGCACATCCTCAGTAGGGGGCGTGCAGGAGGCAGCTGATCGATGTCTCTCTCTCATCAATGTTTCTGGCTTTCTATCCCTTTCCCTTCCTCTCTGTGAAAAATGAATAAAAATATATTTAAAAAAAATAAGGGTGTATCATTTCAGGCCCATCCAGCTCCAGACATTGACTGAATTTTAAAAATGCTTTAATAACCAAATTTTGTCTTTTTCACCTTTATAGTGGCATCAGAAATACAGGGATTAAGAACAGTTGAAATAAAAAAGGTAACTTGGGGGTTTGTGGGAGGAAGAAAACAGTGCAAACCCCGTTGACTTCACAGGCACCCTAGAAGCCACCCTTACTTTTTATCTGGCTGAAAAGTT
>PVJN01005766.1:0-80167 GCA_004026805.1 Lasiurus borealis
GACCATGAAACCCGAAGCTTATTTTGTAAACCATCAGATAGCTTGTCAAATAGCAACAGAGGCCAAACTATTTCCACCCCCATTGAAACTTTTTGAAGCGAGAAATTACGCAGAGTTTACATAATCAGTAGGTACTTAGGGAACATCTGGTTTGCACCAGATCCCAAATTATCCCCAGGGGCGCACACAGAGATGCGGAGCGCCATTTTCTCCTCGATGAAGAATTTATGATCTAATGAGGCTCCTGATGTGCTCATGCTATTCTGTTTTTTATTATTTTGTTAAACACACACACACACACACACACACACACACACACACAAAGAGAGCAGAATTCACATCCAAGAAGTTACATCTAACGGAAAGTGCAGTCGCTGAACAATGGGGGCAGGGTGGAAGAAAAGTGACATTTATTTAACACTTGAGTCACTATGCTGGATACTTTTAAGCATAATCTCATTTAAAAAAAATAGTTGCTTCGAAAACAACGTCAGGTTTACAGGAAAGTGGAACGTGTGCCAAAAAGTTGTACAAGTCCAAAAAGAAATGTTCAAGCGTGCCGAAACCGGTTTGGCTCAGTGGATTGAGCATCGGCCTGCAGACTGAAAGGTCCCAGGTTGGATTCTGGTCAAGGGCATGTACCTTGGTTGCGGGCACCTCCCCAGTGGAGGTTGTGGAGGAGGCAACTGATCCATGTCTCTCTCTCATCGATGTTTCTGTCTTTCTGTCCCTCTCCCTTTCTCTCTGTAAAAAAATCAATAAAATAAAAAAAGAAATGAAGGAAGGAAGGAAGGAAGGAAGGAAGGAAGGAAAGAAGGAAAGAAAGAAAGAAAGAAAGAAAGAAAGAAAGAAAGAAAGAAAGAAAAAGAAAAAGGAAGAAAGAAAGGAATGTTCAAGCTCACGGAGAGACCTTGCTCAGAACGCAGGCACTGTCTCGGGGAAGCCCACTGAGACCACAGGCCCAGGATGTATGAGCTCTCTTCTCCGTCCTCTTCCTCCCCTCCACGCGGGGATAGGCCCTCAGCCTTTGTGAAACTCTCATGACTGACATCTTTTGAAGGATGCAGGCTGGCCAGCGTGTAGACTGCCCTCCAGCTTGACCATGTCTCATGTGTTCTCATGATTATCTTCACATGATGCGCTGTGGACCGGAATAGCACAGTTGTATGCCGCTCAGGGATTTCTGGGTTCATCATATCCACTGATCCCGTTTCTGACAATCTCTCTTTAAATAGAATTAATGTTCTGATTACAGTAGAAATATATATTCTACGCTAAAAGGCTGCAAATATTACTGCTGTGCCCATGGGAAGCTAATTCTCACTTTTCGGGCTCATAACCACTTGAATAGACTGGCATGAAACCATCCCACCATTTTCTATGTGCAGAGCTTAATACGCAGCGATCTGGCTGGTGGGTTTCAATGATTTCTCTTCATGCCACAAACAATCATAGGAGGCCTTTTTGGATGACCATTTGCTAATAAAGGCAATTGCCCAAGGTCATTCATATAGGGAACTAGGACATGAAAAGAGGTCTTTTGACACCAAATCCCATGTTTTATTATTTATTGCTACACGTTGCCTTATTATATAAAGGCTTCATGGGTCAGAGATTCAATCAAACGCTTTAATATCTGTGAATGAAACAATGTTTAATTAAAACAATTGTATAGACATTAATAACGATGGGAATAGCATAGTCCAGTTTTGGTGAGGAAAACTGTTTCTTATAATTTTTAGAGTATTATCACGGTCCTTCAAAAATATAGGACTGTTTGATTCTCTAGGCGTATTCCCATTCAGATTTGCACTTTCACTTTGCTTGTATTTTTTTTAATATATTTTATTGATTGTTTACAGAGAGAGGAAGGGAGAGAGATAGAAAGTCAAAAACATCGATGAGAGAGAGACATCGATCAACTGCCTCCTGCACGCCCCACAGTGGAGATGTGCCCACAAGCAAGGTACGTGCCCCTGACAGGAATCAAACCTGGGACCTGTCAGTCTGCAAGCCGACACTCTATCCACTGAGCCAAACTGGTCTCGGCACTTTGCCTGTGTTTTTGTTGCTGCTTAAAAGCTGATAACCAGTATGTCCTGCTGAAACTAGTCCAAGGGTAAATATTCAAGAAGGGAGATCCTCTCTCCAGCCTGTCACTAACGAGTTCTGAGATAGTATTTGCCTTTCTTTTGTGCTTCAGTTTTCTATAAAATCTATAGATGCTCCCTTCTGGCTTTCCCACATAGTAGGATGAAAATTAGTACAGTGGAGAAAGCAATATATGAACAGATAGGAAACATTGGTTTTTAACTTTCCTTTTCCATCTTCTCTTCTTCTTCAACTTTTGCCCCATCGACCCATGACAAAGAGAGCCCTACTCCTTAGGACTCAGGGACCACTACTCAGAGTGATGAAGAGGTCCCTCCATTTTTTTCCCTGAAGGCTCCAGGGAACCATACAAAGGCCCGGTCCTTTAAACCAGACACTTTCCTCCCTGACTTTCTCTTTCTCCTAAAATGATGTTGAAGGGCCTCAAGATCCCAGACCTCAGATGAAGCAAGGCATGGATGAGGGAAGGGGTGCTGGATGGTCTGAGGGAGAAAGTCGCTTTGATTCCTGCCAGAAGGGGTTTTAGTAGCCAAATGCCAGCTTACTATCATTTCTCACTAGGTGGATTCGCTTAGCTCACTTACTCTCATGCACCTGCTGTTCCTCCCCATCTTTCCACATATCTGTCTCATCTACCTCCTCCCTCTCCACCCCTCCCACCTGGCTGATTCTCCTACACCAGTAGGCAAACTCATTAGTCAACAGAGTCAATATCAACAGGACAATGACCAAAATTTCTTTTCAGAGCCAAAATTTTTAAACTTAAACTTCTTCTAATGCCACTTCTTCAAAATAAACTCGCCCAGGCCGTGGTATTTTGTGGAAGAGCCACCGTCAAGGGGCCAAAGAGCCACATGTGGCTGGTGAGCCGCAGTTCGCCGACCACGGCCCTAGAATAAGTCCCAGAGTTCTCTCTGGGGATGCTCTGTTGCCTTTTTCCTCCACCCCTGATGTTCCTTCAGCAGGAGACAGAATGGAGTTACCACGTACCCCTGCACAACACAGTCTTGCATGGACTTGAGCTCTCTGAGAGACACTGGTCATTTTCTTGAGAGTGGATTCTTATGAAAGGAACATGGTGAGAACATAGAAAACCTGCTGGCTTGAAAGGCACAGAGGGGCAAGGAGCAGGTAGAATGGACACCTCTGAGACACAAATACAACCGGAAGTTCTTCGGAAAGTGGCATCCATTATGATGAGTCTATCACTGTGTTACTATAGACTAGCAGCGAGTAACTATAGATCTCTCTCTCTCTCTCTCTCTCTCTCTTTCTTCTCTACCTCCATTCACATATTGCATCACTCATCTACTCACCAGATACTAGGCATTACTAAGAGAGTACATCGTAAAAGTTCTCATCACAAGAAATCCCGTAACTACAAAACAAAATCAGGGTTGCTGGCACCTCTGGAAACAAAAGGGAAGTGCCTGAATTGGTCCCGTGTCTCCATGGCTGGGAGCTGAGTAGAGACCCCCCCTGGGAAGTGGTAAAACGTGGACGCTGGCTCTACTTTCTGTTTCCACTCCTTAGCTGCGTTCCTTACCTTCTCAGTGCCTCACTTTCCTTGACCCTAAAGTGAGGATAATAATTGTACCCTCTCCTTCAGGCTGTTGAGGAGACTGAATGAATTAAACAGAGAGCACCTAGCCCCTGTAATCAACATATGTTCTCGCAACTCCACCTGCCTCCTTGGCCCAACGGCTCTCTGGTCTGCCCTCTAAACCATCTGCTCTATTTTGTCAATTATTTTGTTACTTTTTCCCTGAAAAAAAAAAAAAAAGCAGTAGATCTAAAGTAGCCAGACTCTATTAGCTATAATCCACAATTCAAGAATTAAAAAAAAAAGACTTTATGAGGAAAAGCCAACACCCTACAAATTATTAAAATATTTAAATTACCACTTGGAGGGCCATATTTTGTAATTAAGTTCTATGTCAACGACAGCCAGATTAAAGAATCGGAGGCTCATATTTCACCATAAATAAAAATAGCTTCTGAGTTACAAAGCAAGATTTGTTGACCATTCTACTATTTCTATTTATTTAAAAGAATATCTTGATTAAATTTCAGAGAGAGTGAGGAATGGAGAAAGAGAGAAACATCAATGAGAGAGAATCATTGACAGGCTTCCTCCTGCTGGGATGAAGCCTGAGACCCTGGCATGTGCTCTGACCATGAATGGAACCTTTGACTTTTAGCTCACAGACGACACCCACCCAACTGAGCCAATTGTCCAAGGCCCCTCTTACTATTTTTAGATTAGTTGTGGGACTTCTGGAAGCAAAATGTAGATATCTGTCATTAAAACAAATTGGATTTAGAAGTAGTCATGTTTCATGTCAGAAAAGATGTCAAATTGATTTTCTGATAAGAGTTAAACTCTCAAATTAGCGTATTTTCTGGCATATGAGACGACTCTTTCAACCCAGGAAAATCTTCTCAAAAGTCAGGGGTCGCCGAAACCGGTTTGGCTCAATGGATAGAACGTTGGCCTGCGGACCGAAGAGTCCCAGGTTTGATTCCTGGTCAAGGGCATGTATCTTGGTTGCGGACACATCCCCAGTAGGGGGCATACAGGAGGCAGCTGATAGATGTCTCTCTGTCATTGATGTTTCTGCCTCTATCCCTCTCCCTTCCTCTCTGTGAAAAATCAATAAAATATATTTTTAAAAAGTTGGGGCTCATCTTATACACTGGGTGTCATCTTATAGGGTGAGTATATACCAAACTATATTTTAACTGGAAAAGTTTGGGGTCGTCTTATATGCCTAGTGGTCTTATACGCCGGAAAACATGGGTAAAAAAATCATTAAAAGTGATTATGATAAATAACCATAATGCATTGTGCAACAATGTGGTCTTGTAGGCTGTTTCCCGCCAAAAGCAGAGGCTTAGACTGGGTAGCACTGGAGGGAGAGTCAGAAACTTGAATGTGAGCTCTGACAAGGACACCCTTAACCTTCCCAGGACTCTGCTGATTATTCTATAAACAGAGCATCCCTGTGTTCTGTCTGACGCGCACGGCTTTAATAAGCTGCAGAAGGCCAGTGTTTGTTTTGGATTCTATCCCCAAAGTCCCGGAAGTCACTGAGTCAATCAGCTGAGGAGTTTACATTGTCCAGTCTTCCCATGACTCTGCAGCTCCACTGGCCTCTTGACTATCCAGCCTCTCAGGTTACCTGCGTCGCATCCTCTGAAAAAACAATGCGATAAAGTCGAACAGAACCCCATCAGCCTCTCTTCCCCACAGCGAAACTCTATTTTGCACCTACAGCTACTCAAAGCTGATAGAAATTGATGCTGGGCACCAATGTGTGTTCCCCAAAATAGTGTTGTCAGTAAAAAAGAAAAAAAAAATCCGTGCTTTCTGGTGGTAAGATGCTGGGGGCGAAATCACCCCATTCGTTATTCTGGACAGATGAGAAAGCTCTCCCCGGAAGTCCGCAAAAATCGACTGCAAAAATAAAGCTATCATATGCCGCCAGCACCAATTTGCCCTGGCAGGAGATAGACAATGTGACCTAATAGTCCCTTTTGTTTCTAATTTCTGTGATTCTGTTTGTCAAGCCTTACATAGTTCTCTTAACCCAATTCTGGTACATCCTGAGACTCAGTCCCCCAGTGTTTGAGCTGCTCCCTGGGTTACCGGAGCTTCTGGAAAGATAAACGAATGCCTTTGTGCAGTGGGTTAACTCTTTTATGACTTGGCATCATGACATGTTGATACTGAGAACTGAATTATGAGGACAAGGCATTACGTTATTATCTCCAGGAAGTGGGGCTTTTGATGCTTGACTTCTGCTTCTCAACACACTGAATCAATATTCAGTTTCATGTAGAAAAGAAACACTTGCCCTAGCTGGTGTGGCTCAGTGGATAGAGCGTAGGCCCGCTAACTGAAGGGTCCCAGGTTCGATCCTGGTCAAGGGCATGTACCTTGGTTGTAGGTTCCTTCCAGGCCTGGGACCTGCTCAGCGTGTCTGCAGAAAACAACCAATGGATGTGTTTCTCTCACCTAGATATTTCTCTCCACGTTTCCTCTCTCTTCCTCTCTCTCTAAAAATCAATGGAAAAATATTCTCAGATGAGAATTTAAAAAAAAATAGAAAGAAAGAAAGAAGGAAGGAAGGAAGGAAGGAAGGAAGGAAGGAAGGAAGGAAGAAAAGAAACATTTGACAACCTAAATATCTGCACAGCAAAATCAGCTAATTGCTTTTGCCAACCACGTGACCTTTGGAAATATCCATTGGACTGTCCTATGTTTTGCAAACAGAACCAATATGTATTCTGAATTCTCCTTTCATTATAAAAGTTTTCCACCAGTGACAATTAAATCCCAAGAAGCAGAGACTAAAACAAGAATGTTTTTTCTGAATTTGTTACACAAATTGCACTCTTCTCACCTAAAATGGGTGTTACACATGTAACAAATAGTGAACAGACTCTCATTATCTAGCTATCAATCATTCACATTTATAAAGAAGCCTTCATGTGTGTGTTTTAAAGCGATGTACTAAAAAATGGAAATTATGCTCTCAGATAAAAGCAGTGCTAAAAATATATTAAATGTAGGTTTAAATTTAGATAATGTGGCAGTAGATTTCACTGAAAAGAGAGAGAAATTTCGAGAGTGAAGGACAATGAAAGCAGCCCTCCCAGACTTTACCAGGTTTGCGTTCCATGAACTATGAGACCCGTTAACTCGGCACACAGAGGTCTTGCGACCTCTATCTTAATGAAAACATGGACATCAAGACTGTGCCTTTGACACATCATTTCTGGTCTTGGATGTCACACATGTGGTATTGAGTGTGGTCAGTACTTTAAAACTATATGGATGCTATATTTTATTATATTTTTTAATTAAAAAAATGATCTTTATTGCCTAGATAGCATGGCTCAGTGGTTGAGCCTTGTCCTCTGAACTAGGAAGTCAGAGGTCACTTCTCCGTTAGAGCTCATGCCAGGGTTGTGGGCTCCATTCTCAGTAGGGGACATGCAGGAGGCAGCTAATCCATGATTCTCTGTCACCATTGTTGTTCTCTCTCTCCCTCTCCCTCTCCCTTCTTCTCTGAAATCAATAAAAATATATTTAAAAATTTTATCTTTATTGTTAAAAGTATTACAGATGCCCCCTTTTTCTTCTCCATAGACTCCCTCCATTTTTTAAAAATATATTTTCTTGATTGTTTATAGAGAGGAATAGAGAGATAGAAATATTGATAGAGAGAAACATCCATCAGCTGCCTCCTGCACACCCCCTATTGGGGATGTGCCCGTAACCATTTAGATGCCCTTGACCAGAATCAAACCTGGGACCTTTCATTCCCCAGGCAGACACTTTATCCACTGAGTCAAACTGGCTAGGGCAACTTCCTCCATTTTTTTAAAGCTACTGTGAACTCCCTCTTGATTCTGTCGCTTAGGGAGCAGAGCTAGAGAAATCTGTCTACCCTCCAGCAAGTCCACAGAGACTTTGTCTTCACTGGAACCAAAGAACCAGAGGGCTTCCCAGCTGGGACTTCTAATGTGCCACCTGCCTCCCTTCCATGGGTGGTCAGTTAAGAGGAGAAAAGGGCTTCAAAGGATGGAGAGAGGCCTGGAATCTCCTCTAAGTGTTTTCACAACAAGAACAAAGCTCCACATAGAGATTGCTGGAAATAATATTTCCCAGGTTACAAGGAGCTGAGCCCTGATTATACAAACAGGGGAAGGTATACCACAAAAGCAGACCGAGTTGATCTGAAAATGTATGGATACACATTTTTAATATATTGTTATCGATTTCAGAGAGGAAGGGAAAGGGAGAGAGAGAAACATCAATGATGAAAGAGAATCATCTGCAGCTGACTCCTGCATGCCCCCTACTGGGGATCAAGCCTAAAGGGCACTGGAATGGGATTCAAACCGTGCCCTCCTGGTTCATAGGTTGATGCTCAACCATTGAGTCACACTGGCTGGGCCATGGTACACTTTTTTTAATATTATGGAGGATGAAGAGCTTTGTTTCCAAATAACAGCAGAAAAAGTGCTCCCAAAAGCCATCTTAATCACCTACATCATATCAACCCAAAATGTCAAACCTAGACATCAACTGGCTAACTGCATTAGCTCCGGGTAGAGGTAAAAGAAAAAATTCCCAACAATCTATAATAATAAAAGCATAATATGCAAATCCACCAACTACGGAACAGCAGAACGACTGTCCAGAGGACCACACTATGACAGGCACTGGCGCCAGGCCAGCAGAGGCGGGTGCCATGCGATTGGTGGTGGTGGGGGGGGGCACCATTGCCCCACGATCATCCCGCAGAGGGAAGCTCAGGCCACTGGCTGCTGGCCAATCAACTGGGGGGATCCCTAATGGCTCCAAAGAATGAGGCTCAGGGGATGATCAATTGGGGCGATGCTTCCCAACAGAACAGGGAAGCTGGGGATGGGGGTGTGGTGACGGACATGGGCAGTACCAGGACATGTGCCGGTGTGGGCAGGTGTGGTCTGGGGCTGTGAAAACTGGCAGCCGGGGAAAGGAAGGTCTACCCGTGCAGAAATTTCATGTACTGGGCCTCTAAGTGATTGAAATACAGTGGTACCTCGAGATACGAGTTTAATCCGTTCCGTAACCTTGAGGAGTGGGAAACGATGAGACCCTCGAGTCTCAGTAAACTGGTGGGTCGTGTGCAGCCGGCCGATCCGTGCGATGACTCCTATCTCAAATGTTGCTCGTATTTCAAAGCAAAAATCGCTCGCTCAATGGCTCGTATCTCAAAAATCTCGTGTGTTAGGGCACTCGTATCTCGAGGTACCACTGTACACGGGAAACCAAGCTTATTGTTCCTGTCTCTCCCTCGTGCCTGGAGTCGCGGCTCCAGGGCTAAGTTGACATTCTCCCTAGCTTATCGGCTATTCCAGGCCATCCACATGCTGCTGCTGCTGCCGCCGCTGGGAGAACATGCCTCTGGAAAACCCTCATCCATCTACAACCACCGTGGCCACATAGGAGAACACGCTCTCACTATGTCCAGATGCCACACCACCCACAGGAGCAAAACTCCCCAACGCTATGACACTGTGCAGGGCACAGGTTTCAGATGGTGGTCAGAAGAGAAAGGATTGGGAGGCACTAGAAGAAGTGGAGGTCAGTGCAGGCAAGGCACTGTGCTCTCCTTGTCACTGAAGGAGCACTGCTCCTGGCTCTCACCGACTGCCTGATGCTGTGACTGCAGAGCTGGCCAGGGGTTCTCTGTGCCAGCGGCGAAGGCTGTGCAGACTGCCATCCGCTGGGCAGCTGCGATGTCCTCTGCTGGAAACCACTCATGGTCTCACTAACAGAAAGTGTGGGCAAGGCACCCAGAAGGCTGGTCAGCCTGGAAGCTCGGGAAGGTCAGAGCCAGCCACCCCCTCTCTAATGGAGACAGTGGTCGCTGAGGCAACATCCCCCCCAAAGCATCATGTCAATCCTCACTGATAGGATAATCTGCCTGTTCCCGGAATGGCCTGCTTTAGGGCAAAGGGTGTTTCCCAAACCTGAATAAAAGGGGTGGCAAGGCCAAAGGAAGGCGGTAGTCTTCCCACTAGACCAGTGGTTCTCAACCTTCCAAAGGACGCCACCCTTTAATACAGTTCCTCATGTGGTGGTGACCCCCAACCATAAAATTATTTTTGTTACTACTTCGTAACTGTAATTTTGCAACTGTTATGAATCATATCTGTGTTTTCCAATGGTCTTAGGCGATCCCTGTGAAAGTGTTGTTCGATCCCCAAAGGGGTCGTGATCCACAGGTTGAGAACTGCTGCACTAGAGGAAGGCCTGGCCCTCCAATATTCTTAAATTAATACTTTTCCAGTCTCTCTTTTCATTTGCGCACGGCGTCCTCCAGAACCTGAATCCTGAACCGGGAACCCTGAACCCCATGGGATGTGAAAGGGTCTCCCACAGTCCTCCTGGGGCCTGATTCCCCCCTGATCTAACATGGGCTTGGGGAAAGCTGAGCAAGGCCTCCAGGCCAGAGCGCTACCCTCTTCCAGCAACTGTTCTAAAACTGGGAGTTTCTGTGTATACAGACTGTGCAGAAAGGTGACACTTTTAAACGTTTGTCTCTATTTACAAATGATTCAACAAGTTCTCTTAGTTTAAAATAATTATTTTAAATATCAAAACAACTCCCGGGACTCACATGCTTAGTAGTTCTATTGCACATTGAACAAAACAAAAATATTGACTGAATATGCTGCAGAAATGTTTTAGGTGGCTGTGCGTTTTATTTATCATCACATCTCTGTGCATTAAGGGGTACTACATGGAGACAAACTATTTAGTTTTCAGAATATGCTGGTTGGGAGGGATCCATATATACACTCAATTTGATATCTTCCTAAATAACTGCAAGTGACAGGTTGAGAACAACAGGCATAAGAACAGTAGATGTTGAAAATCAGAAAAACCTGGCTTTCAAATAATACTACATAGATGGTCAGATAGTGACAGACAAATAGATAGAAACATCGATAGATACATAGGTAGGTTACAGATATATGCACAAATATATGTCACCTTGAGCAAGTCACTTAACTCTTTCAATTTTAAAGTGCTGATTTCTGTCTTCTTTTAAAAATATATTTTATTGATTTTTTACTGCGAGGAACGGAGAGAGATAGAGAGTTAGAAACATTGATGAGAGAGAAACATCGATCAGCTGCCTCCTGCACACCTCCTACTGGGGATATGCCCTCGACCAAGGTACATGCCCTTGATTGGCATTGAACCTGGGACATTTCAGTCTGCAGGCTGACGCTCTATCCACTGAGCCAAACCAGTCAGGGCAAGAATGCTGATTTCTAATAGGGTTTTAGTAGGAATGAAATGATATAACTTGGGAAAAACGTGTATAATCCTGCTTGGCACATTGTAGACATTCAATATCTATTTGCTTTTATACTTTCTATTCAATGTTTGACATTTTTAGATTCTCTCTCTCTCTCTCTCTCTCTGTGTATGCATGTATGTGTGTGTATTTATATCTATATCTACATATCTATATCTATATCTATCTATATCATCTATCTATATATATATGAAAGCCTGGATCCTCTCAAAACATAAATCAGAGAACAAATATTGGGTCCAGAGGAGGATTCATAGCAGACTTACTCTGTACAGCAAACGGTGCCTGTGTATTTAACATATCGCCACTGTCAATGTCTCACATGTGTACATCTGGTCACAAGTCTGTCCCATGATTAGGCAGGAGTGCCTGTGGGTAGCTTAGGTGAGCGATCCTTTGCATCCGACAAGATGCTTTTCATTGCAAACGTGATTTAAAACCCGCTGAGGTTTATCAGAGACGCGAACAGCTTATCAGCAGCCTGAAAGGTAAATGGCTTTGTAAATAGGGGGTCGATGCTCTAATCATCTGTTGGGATCGTCGCAATATGGTGTTTTCTGTTGTTGTTGGTTTTCAAGAGACGCGTACATTGCGAGGACCAAAGCGTGCGGCTTCGCACAGCTGCCCTGCCAGTCTTAATTGCGGCTCCGCTCCCCGCTTTTCAGCGTGGAGAATGCATTTCTCTGGAGCGGCGTGTCGCTCAGCAGCGGACACCGCAGGCAGTGATGCTGGTAGTTTTGAAGCTTCCTGTACATTAGGATGCTCTGCTGGGCCCGATTGTCCTGTAATCACAATGCCAAGATTTCATCTTAGCTCTCTATCGGCACTTCATCCCTGGGGCAGCCTCTCTCTCTCTCTCTCTCTCTCTCTCTCTCTCTCTCTCTCACACACACACACACACACACACACACACACGCACACACACATTCGCTCTCTCCTTCTCTCTGTTCTCTCAACATTTAGCAGACTCCAGTATTATTGTCTACCATGATATATACACAGTTTTTCAAATGTAAAGTTAATATCTTGGTGGCAATATTTAATTTTTTTTTAGCCTGTACAACAATAGACAAAAATATCACACAAAAAAACCCCACACAATTTCTAAAGATATTTTACAGCATATACCCAGGAGAATAGCAAAGTTCTTACATACATACATGGAAAGAAATAGCTTTGTGACACTTTAACCTATTCGCTTTATAGTTTGGAGTGCGCCTTCAATTGCTAGCTGTGTATCTGTGCTGCACCAGGTCTTTGAGTATCTTGTTGGGTGTCTAATATTCAGTCATTGTAAGAGTTGCTGCTTATTAAGCACTTATTTGTGACAAGAGCTTGTGATGAGCTCTGCTTAAGCATTTAATACTTCCCTCCCTCCCCCCATGTCTAGAGTTAAGTACTATTTTAATTCCATTTTACAGATGAAAACATTAAAACTCAGGGAATGTATCTGCCTAAGGCCATTCAGTAAATGTAAGTTTGGATTTGAACCCAGAGCTATGGATCTCAGTTATTACTTTTTCTTTTTTTAAAAAAATATATTTTATTGATTTTTTTACAGAGAGGAAGGGAGAGGGATAGAAAGTCAGAAACATCGATGAGAGAGAGACATTGATCAGTCGCCTCCCGCACGCCCCACACTGGAGATGTGCCCCCAACCAAAGTACATGCCCCTGACTGGAATCGAACCTGGGACCTTTCAGTCCGCAGGCATACACTCTATCCACTGAGCCAAACCGGTCTCAGCTCAATTATTTCTTGATTTTCACTATTTTAGATGTTTTCAATAATAGACATGTGGCTTAACAAATATTTTGGGGTGCCCAGCCAGCATGGCTCAGTGGTTGAGCATCGGCCTATGAACCAGGAGGTTCGAGTCCCAGTCGGGGCACAGGCCTGGGTTACGGGCTCCATCCCCTCATTATGGAATTTGCAGGAGGCTGCCAATCAATGATTCTCTCTCATCTCCATTTCTCTCTGAAATCAGTAAAAATATATTTTTTTAAATGTTTTGAGATGGAGTGGCGTGACAAAGCTTACTTTCTGCAGTATTTATTGACAGCCGTTTGGAGAGAAAAAAAAGAATCTCCAGTCAGAAAATAAAAATGGATAGCATTAAATCGGTCAATGTATGCTCCCTTTATTTTTCTCAATTCTTTCTTAAACTAGAAAGCTAAGGTGTAAAAACCAGAAAGACCAAGATTGCATGCAGCCATACACAAAAGCCTACATTCCTGAGGAAATGTGTAAGATTGCATTTGAATAATAAGCATTTGACAGAGGCAGCGAATCAAGGTTTTTTTCTTTCAAGGGAAAGAACACTCTTTTCCATCTGAAATAAAAAAAAGTAAATAAGTTAATGGCTGAATTCATTAAGATAAGTACGAAATATCAGGTCTGTGACCTTTTGTGCTAGATTTTATCCCAGAAGATAATGAAATGCTAACAGCATCTTCACTACTGTGGCACCCACAGGGCGTTGGAAGGTACAAAAAACAAGCTTGCTTTCTCTCTCTTTTTTTTTTTTCTCCCTCTTCTGAATTGAACCCAGGAGGGAAGGAGGTGAGCTTTCGCTAGGATGCTTGGAAACTGCTGTTTGCAGGAAAAATTAGGCGAGGGTTTAAAACGCACAGTTTTGAGATTGACAATTTCAATTCCTGGTTGCCCCTGCGTTTCTGCGCACGTTTTAATTATCACTTGGGGTAAGTGTACTGGATACACACTTCTCAGCTCCTCATTTCCCCCGTGGACCGCGCTGTGGGGTACAAAATACAATTTCCATCCTGTTGGCCTAAATCAGGTACACACAAAACAACAAGCACGGGCTTCTTAATTTAGCAGGAGAAGATGCTCATATAGCAGCGGCCCTGGGGGTTAGATTAGAGGAGAAAGAGAAATAGATTCCACCTCAGTGGAGTTGAACAATTTCTAAAAGATGTAGCACAAAGGAACTGGGCCATCCCACGCTAGGAACGCTTAGGAAAATCGGACAACAAGACATTAATTTTTTAAAATAATTTTAATGCGGAGATCCATGGCATGCCTGCAATTATGTCTATCGTAAGAATGAAATTTCAAAAGAAATGTTGAGGATCTGAATATCACGGCAAGGCTGTATTAAAAATATATTATACTATAAAACCTGAAATACATGTCCTACAGACATCACTTGATTTAATTCTTATAGTTAGCATCTCCAGTGTGTAGGCATGATAAATACTGTAATGTTCTATCTGAATACAAAATACATTTTAATTTTGAATAATCGATGCTTATTTTAAAAACATGGTTCCCCAATGAACTATATTATTCAGTTACTGTATTGTGTTTCCTCTAAAAAAGAGACCCCTTTCCATTCTAAGCCAATGCATAGTCCAAGTCAGAACTGCCATCAGAATCATTACTGTCATTAGCAGAAAAATATAGAAACTAAGTATGTCCATAGGCTGAAAGTAGGTATATCTGCATGTTTTCCTCTTCCTATGTGTCATCCTCCCTGTCATGCCCTGTCCTGGCACTCACACTGCCTACTGGCCACCAAGACTTCTGTCTCCTCTGGACAAAGGAGCTACTTCCAACCACACACAGCCCGAGCCTGTGCCCACTCCTTAGGCACCGGCCTAATTCCCCACCAGCACGCCCTTCCTCTTTAAACAGTAGATGCACCCTAACTGGTGTGGGTCAGTGGATAGAGCGTCAGGCCTGTGGACTGAAAGGTCCCAGGTTCTATTCCGGTCATGGGCATGGACCTTGGTTGCGGGCACATCCCCAGTGGGGATTGTGCACGAGGCGGCTGATCGATGTTTCTCTCTCATCGATGTTTCTAGCTCTCTATCCCTCTCCCTTCCTCTCTGTAAAAAAATCAATAAAATATATTTAAAAAAAAAAAAGTAGATGCCACCCCAGAACCAGGCTGAGCGTGGGGAACCCAGCAGCCTGAAAGAAGGCACAGATCCACCTTCAGTCCCAGCCCCTGGGCCAGGCGAGTGAAAGAGCAAGGCCTGTTTTCAGGAGGAGGCTGCCTGGGGAACGGGCCAGAGCTAAGCCTCCGGTTCCTCAGGCCTCTGTTCACTCTCAGTGTTTGGCAGTTACAGGTCACAATCTTTTTTTCTTCTTTTAAACATTTTTTAATTGATTTTTTACAGACAGGAAGGGAGAGGGATAGAAAGTCAGAAACATCGATGAGAGAGAGAGACATCGATCAGCTGCCTCCTGCACACCCCCCACTGGGGATGCGCCCACAACCAAGGTACATGCCCTTGACCAGAATCGAACCTGGGACCCTTCAGTCCTCAGGCCAACGCTCTATCCACTGAGCCAAACCGGTTCCGGCATTTTCTTTTTTAAAAATATCTATTTTTATTGATTTCAGAGAGAGGGGGAGAGAGCAATAGAAACATCCATGATGAGAGAGAATGAGAGAATTGTTGATCTGCATGCCTCCCGCATGCCTCCCATTGGGGATGCAGCCTGCAACCCAGACATGTGCCCTTGACCGGAATTGAACCCCAGACCCTTCAGTCCACAGGCCCAGGCTCTATCCACTGGGCCACACCAGCCAGGCCGGTCATCATCCTTTGCCCAAGGGGCTCAGGGCACCCCTGCAGACAGCTGGACTCTTCTCCCCACCCCTGCCCTCTCCCCACCTGCCCAGGCCTGGGCACCAGCACACAGATGGGGGCAGGCCCTGGGCAGAGGCTGAGCCGGGGCCCTGAGCCCCTGAGCCCCTGAGCTCCTGGCAGACACCCCGCCTCTGGGATGTTCTCCACCTCCACCAGGATCAGGGAGCCGCTGTGTCTGCCGGGGACCACCTGCCCGCGGGGCGCTCACTTGCCTAGGCGTCCCTGATGATCAGACACCAAGATACTCAGCTGTCAGTCCAAAAAGGCATCCTGACCAGAACCAGGGCTCCAGGCTTCCATCACGGCCTGACTCAGGGCGTGTGTGCCTGGTTGCTGGCAGCTTCCTCCACTATCATCATCCACAAACATGGGGGCCCCCCAGCCCTGGGGGTGCAGGTCCAAGGCTCAGAGGAGGTCAGACCCCCCTCCACCTGCTGTCTGCTGCTGGGGTGGGGCTGCCAGGGCTCCAGGGAGAAGGGGTGCCACTGGGTGCGGGGGAGACAGGCAGGGCGCCCCTCTGCCCTCCAGGAACTCACAGGCGCTCTCTCCGCTTCTCGCCCGCTGCTCCTCCGGGCCGAGTGTGCCTGTGTCAGCACCCGCCACCGAGGGTGTCAGGTTCGTGGTTTTCTTTCCTTTTTCTATCAAATTAGTTATTCCGAGACCACCGTGCAAAGAAGGAGCCAGCACCACCAGCTGGAGATGGGCCCCGCTTAGAGAAGAGGCAGGGGCCTTTTGAAAACTAAGATCTGTTCATATATATGTGTGTATCTATATATATATATATGAATATATATATATATATATATAAATATATAGAGATGGAGCCAACTTATAGAAGAAGTAGTGGCCTTTAGAAAAATAAGATCTGTTCACATATGTGTGTGTGTGTGTGTGTGTGTGTGTGTGTGTCTGGAGCCAACTTATAGAAGAGGTAGTGGTCTTTTTAAAAATAAGATCTGTTCATATATATATATATATATATATATATATATATATATATAGAGAGAGAGAGAGAGAGAGAGAGAGATGGAGCCAACTTATAGAAGAGGTAGTGGCCTTTTTGAAAATAAGATCTGTTCATATATATGTGTGCATGTATATATATATATATGTGTGTGTGTGTGTGTGTGTGTGTGTGTGTGTGTGAGAGAGAGAGAGAGAGAGAGAATCCATATATTCCCAGCACCTGCCCTGCCTCGCATTAAAATTCACCCAAAAGTCCTAATTTCCGAGGCGGCCCTGTGTGTGTCCCTGACACTCCACTCGCTGAAATCCACAAGTTGGAGGTGACAGGGAACAGGACAGGGCCTGTGTGTCATTAGCATACGAGGTCACTCAGCAGCACAACAGACGGAAAGCAAAAGGTCACCTTTTCTCCTCCCCCCTCTTCTATATGGGCTGCTTTCACAGAGCAGGGACAGCGGCAGAAACACGTGGGAGAAGTCACGTCGGGTGGGGCTGCTTTCCTACGTGCATGGGAAGAAGAGCTTTTGTTCATGCGCTTGGCTGGTTGCTCTAATTTCCTGACTGGCAGACCCGCCCTCCGGCCCCTGTGGACCTGCCGGCTGGAGTCAGCTTCTCCCCCGGCCCCTGAGCAGGCCGCAACACCTGCACACGGGCGGGACCTGGTTCTGGAGCCAGTTTTCCCTGGTGACAGAGACAGCGGCAGGCTCATCTGTGCCCCTGACTGCAAGGAGCCTTTTCACAGGAACTGCCCTCCCCACCCCGGGGGGAAGACATGGGGGATGATCAGGGAAGCTTTGGCGGGATCACTCTATCCTGCCTCTCTCACTCCCTGCCGGTCCTCTGAGGGTAGTGCTGGCCTGCTCTCTGCTCACACTTAAAACAAGACGGCCACACTCAGGTCGTTCACATAATCAGGAAACTCGCATTTCTCTGGCAAAATGGAGCATGTGTTTCTTCTGTGGGCATTGGCCCGCATTGCAGCCTGAAGAGACAGAGTGATGGAGAAGGCGCGCCTATGAAATACAGTGGTACCTCGAGATACGAGTGCCCTAACATATGATATTTTTGAGATGCGAGCCATCGAGTGAGCGAATTTTGCTTTGAAATACGAGCAACAGTTGAGATAGGAGTAATTCTGTGGATCGGCCGGCTGCACACGACCCACCAGTTTACCAGGACTCGAGCTTCTCATAGTTTCCCACGCCTCAAGGTTACGGAACGAATTAAACTTGTATCTCGAGGTACCATTGTACAGGACTGTCCTTAAACACATCCAGGGCGTGAAAGATTGATGAGTTACTCAATAGTCACACAGCATCTCTGTGAGGCCAAGCTTTTCCCCATTTGATGGAGGAAGAGACCCAGACCCAGGTCTGATCAGCCATGTAACCAGCTACAGAGCTGGTCAGAGAGAGCCAGAATCCCAATGCAGGTCTGAGTTCAAAGGCCAGGTGTGCACCCTGGCAGGTCAGCATCTGTGGAAAAACAGCTAGCAGTATGAATAGTATTTCACCGAATTAGGATGTTCTGAGCTGCTAGGAATTAGGAGAAAAGCCAAATCTACATGTTATAAAATTTCCTTCACCCGTATCATTTCAGCTCGTTATTAGCAGAAAATTTCACCTTGTTTCCTTATGGCACTTACATCTGAACTAATAGTCAACAGCCATCACCGCTAGCCTAGCTTCGGGTAAAATAAGAACTCAAGAGACATGATGAGAATTTGAACCTCAGAATAGAAGAGAAGACAACCCTCCAAATGTTATCAGGCACAAAGGAAAAAGGCACAGAACACTGTGATGACATTAACTGGTAGAAAGAGTTGCTTGCCAGTGCCTTTATTAAAAGCTAAAATGAGCTCGGCTGACGTGGCTCAGTGGTTGAGCATCAACCCAGGAACCAAGGGGTCACTGGTTTGAATCCCAGTCAGGGCCTGGGCCCCAGTTGTGAACTGAGTCCCCACTAGGAGGTGCGTAAGAGGCAGCTGATCAATGGTTCTCTCTAATCGTTGGTATTTCTCTCTCTATCTCCCTTCCTCTTTGAAATCAATAAAAATATATTTTTAAAAATCCAAACACTAACATTCTAGGTAATAAGAGAGGAATCTGCTAATTATCTGTGGACGCTGTGAGGTGTCATGACCGACCAGGTAAAGACTAGATCACAGATGGGCAGAAGGGCGCGGCAGCGAGCTACGAGTGGGCAGTGAAGAGCTAGAGGAGGGGGCAGGGCAGGGAGCTAATGAGGGGGGTGGTGAGAGCCATGGGGGGGGTTAGGCAGCAGGTGGAGAGCTACAGGAGGGTGGCATCGAATTACTGGCACAGGGATTAGTGTGCCAGTAACTAGTTAGCTAATATCGATGGCTCCAAACTCCATTAGTGACTTCCAGGAGGTCAGTGATAACACTGTGTCCTTGGAAAGTCCTGGCAGACATGAGAATGTCCACCTGTGCCTGCAAGGAACCAAGATACAGTGGTACCTCGAGATACAAGTTTAATTCGTTCCGTAACCTTCAGGCGTGGGAAACTATTAGACGCTCAAGTCACCGTAAACTGGTGGGTCCTGTGCAGCCGGCCGATCTGCGTGATTACTCGTATCTCAACTGTTGCTCGTATTTCAAAGCAAAAAATCGCTCACTCAACAGCTTGTATCTCAAAAATCTCATATGTTAGGGCACTCGTATCTCTGTTTACCACTGTATTTGACACCATCACACCCACAGGCACGCTTCCCACAAAACAGCGCAGAACCTCATTGCGCATGCCACCAACGCATAAGGTTAGAATCAGGCACCAACTCACTCAGCTGCCAGCCATGGACGCACCACACCGGTCTTCCACCCTGGCCTCCTCGGTGGATGAATGGCATGGCAGCATCGCCCATCACACATGCAGATCGTCCTGAGAAGAACGGAGGGACTCTGGGGAACACCCTACAACGGTAAGAACTGTCCAAACACAAATATCACGGCCCTGGCTCCTTATTTCTGCAACCCCCCCGCCACACTGTGGCTGAAACAGCTGGCCACCAGGAAGAGCGCCTTCTCCCCCTCAGCCACCTTCCAGAACACTCTTCCTCCCCCGGCCTGACGGGAGGATGGCCCTCATGCCAGGCCATTTCGTTCTATCACTATGTTTTGAGGAGTCTGCCATAAATATGGGGTTTCTTCTAAAGGAAAGATGCGATGTGATGAGAGCAATATTTTAGACTCCTGTGAGGTGAGGTCTTATCTTGACTACAAAAAAGGTAAAAAAAAAATTAAAAATCGGGTGGAGGACAGACATTTAGGTAAAAAGTAATTTAGGGTAAACAAATGAAAAACATCTGGAATAGCACCGTTTTTATAGAAGTAATAATTATGTAAATATTCTCCAACAGCGTTTTGGAATGAGCTGGCTTTGGTAAAAAAATAAAAATTAAAAAAAATAAAAACCATCCCCTTGCTTTTTGTCTTACTCCATGTCCAAAAATATAGTTTTGTGTGTTTTGTTTTTTTTCTCCCTCCTAATGGGGTCATAAATATTGGCTTCAACCCCCTCTGATTCTCAAGCACCAACATAGTCATTAAAGTGCTTTAAGGTCGGGATTTTTATTTTATTTTAATTTAATCTACATATCTGTGTTCTCAACCCATTTCCTACTTTCCAATGCCATCCTATGATGATTACTTTTTAAGCGGCTTAAGAGAGATTCTGAGATTTTCCACCTTAAAATGCTCTGAGTTGGCCAGAAAGGATTTGCGAATTCAGACTGAGCCATAGCGCCATCTCCTGGAAGTGCACGCCACTAACAACCCCTATGGACCCACACAGGCCCCTCTGCAGCTGGCAGGCAGGCTGGGGGTGCAGAGGGGTGTGGGCTCACCCAGGAATGGAGAGTGCTCCTCCCTCAGTCAGAAGGAGAGGAACACGCACGTCTTACAAAAGCTTCAGCTGCTGAGGCCCAGCTCACCCCAAAACCATCTCATGTTGCAGGCTACAGACACCCCAAAGCAAGCCGACAGCCCGTATCCACAAACCAAAATCACAGGTTATTTTATGAAGTTCCCACTTTGGAAAATCTCAAACTGCCTTCCACTTTCCATTCTAAATTACAACCTGCACAGAATACCTGGCTTCTGGTAACCAAAATACATTTTCCACACCGTATTTTGCTACCGAGCATCTGTTTTTCTATCCTCATGTTAGAAAAACAAGGTATGGTTATGCAAACTGGATTTGTCATCAGGTTATTTTTGCATAGGTATGTATATTTCAGGTTTTAATGTCTGTACTGGATCACATACTTTATTTTCAAACTGAAATAGTTACTGTCCATATTGCCCATTCTTGCTTAAAAAAACACACACACAAGAAAATGGATTTATTGCTTCCAATTATTTGTTCCAGGTTTTCTCCCTTAAGATAACTGCAGGCTATGGTAAAGTGTGAGGTGCTCAGATTATGGCCAGATATGTAATAAGAATCACCTAGTTTTCACACACATCATGGCTACTTGTACTGTTACACTGCGATGTAGAAGGGAAGCTATCCTGTTCAATATCATCAGCTGCTTCTGTGCAGATCATTCCAAAGATCTGAACAAATGAGGTCAATTAGAAATTTTTGCTTTAGTTTCCTTAATCTCTCTCTCTCTCTTTTTCCAGAGTACTCGCTCTACAGAAGCTAGTCAACCACCTTCAGTCTGTTCTATAGTCTCTGAAACTGTGCTACCTTTGAAACTGGGATCAGTTTACTGCATAATCAGGTTCTGATTTGGAAACAGAAAAAAAATCTGTATCACTCCTAATAGTGCATGAACTGAAGCCAGCGCTCTGGTATTTTAAAAAAAATGAGCATAACACGTAATAAAATACAAAGCCCAAATTATTCAAGATGACGAGGAATATGGCCTTTTGGAAGGATGAATATGGTAAGAATACTAAAATCACCATATGTATTTCATTTTTAAAAAATTAATATATATATATATAGAAAATTACCCTTAACATTAAAAGTAGTAGTTTGGTCATGATATAACCTCACTTTGATGCTACAAAACAAAAACAAAAACATTCAGGCCTTGAGAACTTTCTGATGAACACCAAGTATCAGTGTCAAGTACTGAAGGATCTAGAAGACAGGAGAGATGATATTAATATTCACTAGATTCAGGATAAATTCCTTTAAAAATATTTCTGGATCTCTGTTTCTACGCTTATCATATATATATATTTTTTTTTCCATGAAAGCGAGGTGGAGGAAATACGTGTGTCAACCTGGCTATCTCTTTGGGACTGCATGGATGCTGGAGAAAACGGAAAACTGCCTCCCGGTGCAAGTACACACCTGAAGGCCCCCTCTCACGTGTGGCGCTGCTTGATTAACAGGCCTCATTCAGTGGCCATAAAGGCGCATGCATTTTAGATGAGAGCGTTCTGCAGGCTTTCTGATGCCTGGCTCGCAGCCAAAGCACTTATCCTGCTATTCGGGATATATTTCAGAAAACCATATAACTGCACCTAAGAGTCTTTAATTGCTAATTGTTCCCACTAACTGTTTAGTATATAATGCAAACAATAATACATGATGTCAGTTTGAATTTCCAGGCTGTTATTCAATCCCAAGTTTCTGCTGTGTTATGTTCTCTTCCTGTGGTTAATGATGTCTGAAAAACCCTCAGCGGAGTAGCAATCCTGGCGTGGGGAAGGGGCCGGTCTGCATTAAAAGACTAACAATCACAAAGAGAAAATAGAGGTTTGAGGGATGGCCGACCGCCTGTCTGAGTACAGTGCTGAGTACTGTGCAGAATGAAGGGCTACGTTGGTGCTTCCAATGATAATGGACATCCCAGGAACCACTCGGAAATTAACGGAACTGAGGATTTCCCGTGGAATTTGGAATCCTCTCCGCTCTTGTCACCTGTCCCCAGAAGAGCGCCATTGTGTTCTGGGGATCACCGCGTCCAGGTCTTATAGGCAGAGAGACACGCTTTCATTATTTCTGAGGAACTCTGGCTGCTGCTCATTGATCCATTCTCTCTCCCACTCTCCCCGGCTTAAGCAAGCCCGTGTGAGCCTTCTCGTAACGAGCGATGGAAAAAGTGCGACGCGGCCAAGCTCTGGCTCGCTAACAGTCTTTCAAGTACTTCTCCCTCTGTTCTGTCCGCAATTGCAGGCCCATGGTCGGCACTTGGACTTGAAACATCCTCCAGCTCTTTGCAAGCTGGCATCTAATTGCTTCTTCACGCCGCCAGATGACTGAGTGTTTTCTTCATTGACTTGGTTTCTGCCAGAGTCTGGAATGGAGAGGGGGCGGGAGAAGAGAGACCTGGGAAGAATAAAACTCCTGCAAGGAAGGAATGGAGCGGATCTGAGAGGCAGGCAGTGAATAGGGAGAGAGTGCAGAAAAGCCAAGAAAAGAATTGACAGACTGTACACTGGTCAAAAAAAAAAAAAATTGACAGTCTGTAGACTGGTCAAAAAAAAAATTGACAGACTGTAGATTGGTCAAAAAAAATTGACTGTAGATTGGTCAAAAAATTGACAGAATGTAGACTGGTCAAAAAAAAAAAATTGGCAGGCTGTTGAGACACAAGACTAAAGTGGAGTGTTGGTAGGCAACAAAGTTCTCCTTGTGTCTGAGAAATAGTCAATGGGAGTATCTACATATATGTTTGTGTATGATCTGTATATTTTGACCCATGCCAAACATTGTTTCTTCCTTCTCCACCTTCTTTGATCACAAAAGACACGAGAATGCGGTTGGTTCATCACTCATTCCACATTGTTCCCTATTATTGAATTTTGGTGGGTGGCGAATTACCCACAATCCTCCACTTTTCCTTGCTTCTGTGTATTTTGCCTTGGGATTTATAAACTCCTCTCATCAAAATATGGATTCTCTTTCCTTTCTCCCTGACTCTGACCTGCCCGTGACTTGCTTTGGACTATCCAATGTGATGGATAGTAGGCCTCTCTTCTGCATTTCTAGGATCCTCTTGGATCTTCCCAGAATCCTCTTGGATTCTGCCCAGCTGCCACATGACCAAGCCTGGCAAACCTGTTGGAGGACGAGACACCATGTGGAGCAGAGAAGAGGTGATTCTAGACTAGCTGCCTCCCCGCTGTCCATGAATGAGTATAAATGGAGACAGAAGAACTATACGGCTGAACTCTGCCCAAATTCCTGACCAAAAGGTTAAGAGTTAAATAAATATTTGTTAAGACACTAAGTCTTGGGGTGATTTATTAGTCATCAAAGGCTAATTGTTGCAACAAACAACTCGCATTTCTTGGGTAGCTTAATCACTTACTATGTGCAGTAATAAGTATATTAAGAATTGAGCCTATATTTAAAAGTAATACTTTTCTTACAATATCCTATGTAAATCTCCCAAGAATCTTACATGTACACATGGCTATCGTAATCATATTGATGGTTCAAGATAGAAGGCAGTTTCTGAAATGCTAATTTGTGAGCCTTGTATTTTTAACTTCCATTCAGATTAGGTGTATGTCACAGCATAATGTCAATTATTCATTCATTTGTTAATACAGACACTCATTTTTATTAAAGATAAGGTCTCTGGTCTTGAATGATAGCCCATATTTTAAGGCTTGCATTTTTAAAAATGATGCACTTGGATTGAAAAGTTACCAATATGGGACAAGTGAGATACAGTGGTACCTCGAGATACGAGTTTAATTTGTTCCGTAACCTTGAGGCGTGGGGAACTATGAGACGCTCTAGTTGCGGTAAACTGGTGGGTCATGTGCAGCTGGCCGATCCGCATGATTACTCCTATCTCAACTGTTGCTCCTATTTCAAAGCAAAAATCGCTCGCTCGAGGGCTGGTATCTCAAAAATCTTGTTTGTTAGGGCACTCGTATCTTGAGGTACCACTGTATATGAGTTCTACTCATCTCCCTTCATAGAAGAACCAAAACTCCTAAGAGAAACGTTGTGATTGCTCATCTCGTAGAGTAGCACACAGATCGATTTTCATCTCATCAGCGCTCTCCATAGCACCTGGATAACCTCAGGATCCAATAGCCACTCAACAAATTATTAGTTCACTCAACCCCGGGCAGACAAGCAATTGGTTTGGCACCAGAGCGCCTCTTGACTCCAGTGGCCCTGATAAGAGAGAGAGATGCGGAAGGCATTACCTAATTCCGTCATGCACCATTCATTTAATTGTATATGATAAGATGGAAAGTGCTCACTCCTTAGATTTGCTGTTAAATAAAAGCCTCAAAATCCACCGGAGTGTTTGGAAATGAGATCAGATGCTAAGGAGCAGACACTTGGTAGAGTTTATTTCCGTTGCAAAATGTGGAAAATTGGTTTTGAATGGAAAGCATAATAGTAAATGGGTAACTGTCCTAAATTGCAAAGGTTTCTGTTTTGATCAAGTTTTGGCAGGAATGGACAGCACCCTCATGGTAAGTAACAGAGGGGAGTGAAGAAGGCAGGACTTGCAATGGTGTGGGCAGGTGCTCCGTGGGAGGACTCTGGGGTGAACAGTAGCAGGGATCATCATTAATCCCCAGGAAGGAAGCAGTTGCTAACCCCTCAAGAGCTGTCTGGAGAGGGCCGGCTACCAGTAAGGGCTGTGGAGCCATCAGACCGCCAATGTGAGGGGGGTCTGCAGGGAAGGAAGCAGGATACACTCTGGATCCTTCCCATCATGTCTTCTGTCATTGCTGCAAGCTGTCTCAACTCCACAAGAAGCCAAAGACAGGGTGCTCATCAATCCCATCCATTCCCTTCTGCCACCTAAGACATCAAAGGTGCAGGAGAATGGAGAAGGGTCCAGACAAGCAGATGGCAGTTGACCAGCGGACTTCCCTAACAAAAAATTAGGGTTGGAGCCGAAACTGGTTTGGCTCAGAGGATAGGGTATCGTCCTGCAGACTGAAGGGTCCCAGGTTCAATTCCAGTCAAAGGCATGTACCTTGTTTGCGGGCACATCCTCAGTAGTGGGCGTGCAGATGGCAGCTGATCGATGTCTCTCTCTCATCGATGTTTCTAACTTTCCATCCCTCTCCCTTCCTCTGTGTGAAAATCAATAAAATATATTTTTAAAAAAATAGGACTGGAAAGACATTTTTCATGACTTAGTTCACCAGGAAGAGTGATTTATGTAGATAAGGAAACAACTATCATGTTTGTTTTCATTTACAATTATGTGGAGAAGGGAATTATAACACAGTGAAAATTCTGGAAATATTAAATTAGTGTGGAATGCAACTGTTTGCTCAATTCTCAGTGCTCTTAGAGTTGTATTTTTATTATCACTTATTTTGTTGCCCTGTTCTTTTTAAACTGTTCTATTGATTTTTAGAGAGAGAGGAAGGTAGAGGAAGATGAGAAAGAGATAGAAAGATGACTGACTCCTGCACATCCCACATTGGGGATTGAGCCCATAACATGGGCATGCACCATGACTGGGAATCAAACCGGTGACCTGTTGATGCCTGCGTCAATATTAAACTGCTGAGCTGCACTGGCCAGGCATCATTGCCATTTTCTTCAATGTCATCACTTTCTCTCCTTGCAATTATTAAAGTAAAATACTTGATTTCTCTGCTGTAGAAATCTATAGATCCATTAAAATTCATGAAATGGAATGAGGGAAAGTGTTTTTTTTTTTAATGTCCTTTTAGTTCTGCCTGTAACAAACTGCTAACCTCAGGAAGTCAGCGAACACTTTCTGCCCGAATTTCTCCATCCACAGAGCAGAGCTAATACCAGTCCCTCCCACCGAGGGTTGTGGTGAAGATTGAAAGAACTCTTATAAGGAAAGCACTTACATCTGTGTCTGGCACAGAGGAAACACTTGCAAAATGTGAGCCAGCAGTTATAGGAACAAAGAAACATGGCGCCCAGATTTTATTCTTTGATTAATTTTGATTTTTTTTCCCTTTCTAATGAAGATCCAACTTGGCCTTGTTGTGACTTGTGCCTTGGAAAGACTCTCAATGTGACTTGGAACTAAGAAACAGCGAACTACCTTCCCCAAACCCTTAGTCAGACAGGCAAAGAGCCAGACCTTAGTCAGACAGGCAAAGAGCTTAAGAAAGAAGGACACCTCTGTTGCATCGGGGGCTTTACATGAGGTCAAGAGACGATTTTACTGGTTAGCAAGCTTTTGCAAGCAGGAAGGAATGGCGCGGACCCTGTGGGAGCTGACTTCCTCACAGACACAGCTCACAGCTGCCTCCTTCCTTCCTGGGAATCATCCAGAAACAGAACGAAGACACGTCCATTGGAAAATCTCACTAGTTAAACACATTCCCCATCAGGATGCAGGCATGTGGCTTTTATACCCAGTGCTGTAACCATTCCCAACAACCGACAGAGCTTCATCGACACCCCCTCCTCAGGTCAAACTACAGTCCCCGCTCATTTCAGAGGCTCTGACTTCTGCAGACCGAATACCCTTCTTGATAAAATTAGGTGATTAGCTTTCTTTGTTTAAAGGCAAACAAACACAAGAAGCAGCGAGAGGAATGTGCTGAAGGCAGATAATCAGCTAATTGAAGCTCTCCACCAGGTAGCACAGGAATGCAAAGCGTATCGATTGAGGGAGAGCAAAGAGGCCAAGTGCACAGGCGCCGGACTGGAATGAGAATTTTCCCTTTGGAGGTGGTTGTGAGAACAGTTGTCCGCCTGGTTTCGGGTCACCCGTGCTTCTCCCCAAACTCGGAGACACTTGGGAGGGCTGTGTGGAATCCGCACTCAGCTCTCTGTGTCCCTTTCATGTTCTTTGCTGGTCTTCTTTGAGCTGCGCCCAACTGCTCCAAGGCAGAACCCCACAAACCACCTGTCCTACCTGCGGACTTCTGTGTTTCTCCATCACTAAAGCATCAGTGCCTGCCCTCCACCACATGGATCTGATGAAATCAATGAGCTTTATGATCACCATTCTGAACAATGAATGGGTCTCTCACATTGTCTAGAGTACTGAGAGCGCAAGGAAGAAGGGTCACGTGTTCTGATAGCTGGGGAGAAAGACAAAGAGGCATCAAAGCAATAAGAGAAGCGCCACATGGTACAGATGTAAGGGAAGGAGAGCACTGAACAGGAAGATGGGTACATGGCAGGGCGTGAGGTTAGCATATGTTGATGTCTTCACATCCGAGGACATTTGGTTTCCGCTAATGCTTTTTTTAAAAATATATTTTATTGATTTTTTACAGAGGGGAAGGGAGAGAGATAGAAAGTCAGAAACATCGATGAGAGAGAGATATCGATCAGCTGCCTCCTGCACACCCCATAGTGAAGATGTGCCTGCAAGCAAGGTACATGCCCCCGACCAGAATCGAACCTGGGAACTTTCAGTCCGCGGGCCGACGCTCTATCCACTGGGCCACACCGGTCTCAGCCCCTAATGCTTTTTGACTAATAAGAATAAAGGACACTTGTTGACAAGGACACACACACAGATAGCTGTCCATTATTATAACACTTACAATGTGCCAGCTGTTACAGTTACAATGGGCATTCTAATTCTGTATATAATTATTTAAGTTTTTCAACGAATTTACAAGGTAGGTACTGTTCTCGCCCCATTCTACAGGTAAGAAGACTGAGATCGGATATCCAAAGAGATTGAGTACTGGTTAAGATCAGACAATCTACTCCAGTGTATAAACTCTTAACTACGTCAGGATTCTGATCAACAGGGCAGGCTGCCTTCCACACACTTCCTTTTTCTCCCAATATCCTCCTTACGAGCTTTCCGACCAAGTCTCATGTTCCCCACGGAAATAGATTACCTGCTTAAAACATGGGACCCGCTGACTTAGGAGACCTTTAAAGGCACCTTTAT
The DNA here is from genome assembly GCA_004026805.1 of Lasiurus borealis. Taxonomy (NCBI): domain Eukaryota; kingdom Metazoa; phylum Chordata; class Mammalia; order Chiroptera; family Vespertilionidae; genus Lasiurus; species Lasiurus borealis. The sequence continues at coordinate 28,406 of PVJN01005766.1, forward strand.
AGGATATGTGGGAGCAAAGACTACAGAGATCATCTAGTTCACCACCCATCTGAGATCTGAGTCTCAAATACCAGAAATCTCCTTCCTTCCTTCCTTCCTTCCTTCCTTCCTTCCTTCCTTCCTTCCTTCCTTCCTTCCTTTCCCTCCCTTTCCTTTCATTTCCTTCCTTCCTTCCTTCCTTCCTTCCTTCCTTCCTTCCTTCCTTCCTTCCTTCCTTCCTTCCTTCTTCCTTTCTTCTTTCCTTTCCCTCCCTTCTTCCCTCCCTCCTTCCCTCCCTTCGCTCTTTCCTTCCTCTCTCTTTCTCTCTTTCTCTCTCTCTCTTCAACAATTAGAATGGTGTCAGGCTCAAAGTGATATAGTAACATTTAATGAATATTTCCAGAAAAAAACAACAACTAGATGAAGAATATTCAAGACAGAATCTACCCTCACTCGGAGTGACCTCTAACAGACAACACATACCAATCATCTAAGAACGCGCCGTTTTGAAAAGCAATTCCAACTACAGTGGCATGCATTTGGCACGAGACTGATCTTTTTTAGGTATTTTTAAATTACTAGATTTTATTTTTTGAGTCAGTGACATGAAAAGGATAACGTAAAAAGCACTATAACTAGCCTTCTTGTTCTTAAATGCACTAGTGATATGGATAGCAAAGCCTTAGCATCGGGGTGATAGTACTCCATAATAGATTTTAAAAATGAGAGAGAGTGCATGAGAGGGCAAAATATTGCAATATCATAGCATGATCGTGGAGTTTATTTCACACCGGTCTCCACTGAATTGATGAAGAGAAAAAGCACTGTGTTAGATATAAGTTGGCAGTTGTGGTCATTAACAGCGAGCTATTGCCCATGGGTCCGCAATAAGATGTAGTCCGTATCGATTCCTTTTCACATTAACTGTGTGGAGGTTGTGACTGCAAATTACTGTTGAATTGTAGATAACACTAGCCGGGCTCCAGGAATGATAAATATTGTAAAACAGGTTATAAAAGCAGATAAGGCATTATTATGTTTGTGTCGTTAGCTCAACTTTACTGGCAGAAACGGTTCAAAACAACACACGTTTCTATGCCACTTAAGTACTATCTGTTCAACTCACTTTAACAAATGGCACCATCCACAGCGCTTCATGCAAATACACCTGAATTCAGGGTCTTTCAACACCGCTGGAAATTACACTGTGCTATCAAAATTACTTCTTTATATCATTTCCGTGGTGCGCTTTCAAAATTAACTTCTCGCTTTGTTAGAAGTGTTCCTCCAAGGAGAATTGAGAGAGAGAGAGAGAGAGAGAGAGAGAGAGAGAGAGAGAGAGAGAGAGAGAGAGAGAGAGAGAATATGAAAGCAAGAGGAAGGAATGAAGGAAAAGTAGGTTTACAGCCTTTGTATTCTACGGAACAGAATAAATCAATTGAGAGCCAAGCATCAAACTGTTTCCAAGCAGAAAACATCTCCTTAGTAACCAGATGAAATCAACATGAAAATCATCCAACCACTGTTTCCTCCAAGCGCCAGTCTTAAAAGAATGGCCTTGCCGAGACTGGTTTGGCTCAGTGGATAGAGCGTCGGCCTGCGGACTGAAAGGTCCTGAGTTCGATTCTGGTTGGGGGCATGTACCTTGCTTGCGGGCACATCCCCAGTAGGGGGCCTGCAGGAGGTGGCTGATCGATGTCTCTCTCTCATCGATGTTTCTGACTTTTTATCTCTCTCCCTTCCTCTCTGTGAAAAATCAATAAAATATATATAAAAAAACAAAAACAAAACAAAACAAAACAAAAAAAAGAATGGCCTGGGTGAGACTCTCAATATGTCACGTTAAGGGCAGAGCTCTGGCCGGCCTCATCCAGTCACGTTCTGGGATGGCATCAGAGGCCACCTGTGTCGTGACTCGCACCTCCTGCTAGAAGATTTCCCAGGGAAGATACCTCAGACCCTCCTTTCCAATGCTCACGCTCAGAGTGCTTCATGCACGTGTTGTTTAAAAGCTCACATGCATCCTTAGCTCACATTTATCCCTTCACCCAGCGAGAGATGCACTTCATTTCACTCTGTAATGGCACTTGAGGTACCACCGTCCTATTCTGTTTGCACCTGCGAAAATGTATAAGGGGATAATCTTCTTCTCATCCTTGAATGGCCTTCCATGAGGTGGGCTGGGTACCTCCCAAAGTGGATTCTCATTTGAGAGATAAGCATCGTGTCATTCACAAAAGCATGTCAGACCCTCTAAGTCGTTGACAAGTGAAGGTGTCTTCTAGACTCCTTCACGTGAGGAGAGAGTCAATGACAGATGTCTCCCTGGTTGAGAAAATAAATGTATTTCCCGTTCTCGCTTAGAGCTTGGCTTTTTACAACAGAGTGGGGCCCCGGACAGTGTGGTTCAGTGGTTAGAGTGTTGGCCTGAGGAATGAAGGCTTGAGGGTTTGCCTTCAGTTCGGTCAAGGGCATGCACCCGAGTTGCAGGTTCAGTCTCCAGCAGCAGTGGGGGCATGTGCAGGAAGCAACCTATTGATGTGTCTCACAGCAATGTCTCTCTCTTTCTCTCTTCCCTTTCCCTTCTCACCCCTTTAAAAATCAATGGAAACTATCTTCAGGAGAGAATTAACAATAACAACAACCAAACAACACATAGAGTGGGAAAGATTCATATGAATGAACACGAATGATGAGGTGTGGGTATAATTCATAATGCAATCTCTCTGAAAGGGAAGAATGGGAAATATTAGAAAATCTTTGCATTGGCAGGCTAGCCACACTGATGTATATGTATATCCAATCAGAAAGGAGACCTGATTAGTCATTCAGGAATTCAAAGGTGAGATCTGGGCTAGATTTCTCTCCTGCAGCACCTCCAATGGCCAGCACAAATACGCAGAGCCAAATGCAGAGTATGTACAGTGGTACCTCGAGATACAAGTTTAATTCATTCCGTAACCTTGAGGCGTGGGAAACTATGAGACGCTCGAGTCGTGGTAAACTGGTGGGTCGTGTGCAGCAGGTCCATCCGAGCGATTACTCCTATCTCGAATGTTGCTCATATTTCAAAGCAAAAATTGCTCACTCGACGGCTCGTATCTCAAAAATCTCATATGTTAGGGCACTCGTATCTCAGGTACTACTGTATTTGGAAAAAAATACACTGAAGACAAAATCAGCATTTTCTAATTTGGAAAAATCCAAACAGAACCACGTGTTGGCACTAAACCCATTCTCGTCCTACGCCTATGACATGTTTTGTTTGTGAGCACTTCTACAAAAGCTAATTTGAAGTGTGAAGCTCATTTGAAAGGGATGTGCCTACGCTAGTATCCTGATAGATGACTTCTGATGGTGGTTGTCAACTGGAGGACCTGCGGTTGGCTGCTTCCTTCCTTGTGCCACGTTTTTGCCAATGACGATGGCTCCTCCTTTGCTCTCTGCGGGCTCCTCAACCTTGGAGCGGAGGCTGGCTTTCCCGGGTGATTAGGAAGCGTGTTCACTCTGTCCTTGAAGCGGTTCTTTTGTCCCCGTTCAGTCAGAAGGCCCATCTTCCCCGGCCCACCTGGAACTGGCTTTGATAAACCCACTGTCAGCCACGCTCTTTACAAGACCGGCCTACGGAAACGGAATTACCATAAGTATGACTTCCCTCCCAGTGTCCCCACAGCGCTCTGGGCCCTCATTAATGCGGATCATTTTGCCACTTAATTTTCAGCCTGGCATACAGGGGGGCATCGCCTAGGAACTGGGTAGCCTATCAATTGCAGGCCCAGCCGGAGCTCAGCGAAGTAGTGGGCTCTGCAGTCTGCCACGCCTGAGTTCTCAATTAGACTTTCAGGGCAGAAAACAGACTGGTCTGGTCACAGCCAGGCATTGCTTTTTTCTATACTGTGTTTCCCCCACATATTCTGATTCTCTCCTCTCTGACACCATTCTGTCCCACGCGCCTTCCCGTCCGACAGGGAAACAGAGGGACGCGAAACAAACCACTCACTGCCATCACCACTGGTGCTTCCTTCCTCAGCCTTCATTCAGATTTGGATTGTCCTAGGTCTATTATTCTCCAAAAGGAATCAAATGATCTTCATAATCCTTTGATGGCCAAAAGTAGGTAGCCTGGATATACTTTTCATGACAAACATTTTCTCTTTTGTTTCTATTTATTCAGCGATCTACCTATCTTTCTTTTTATTGAGACACAAATGATATGTAATACAGTGGTACCTTGAGATACGAGTGCACTAACATACGAGGTTTTTGAGATATGAGCCGTCGAGCAAGAGATTTTTGCTTTGAAATACAAGCAACAGTTGAGATATAAGTAATGGCGCGGATCAGCTGGCTGCACAGGACCCACCAGTTTACCTCGAACTCGAGCGTCTCATAGTTTCCCACGCCTCAAGGTTATGGAACGAATTAAACTCGTATCTCGAGGTACCACTGTAGTAGTTCCAGGTATACAACATAATGGTTTGATATATGCATTACTGTGAAATGATCACAAAAATAACTCTGGTTAGTATCCATTGCCACACATAATTACACATTTTTAAAGTGAGTACTGGGCTTGATTTGGCTCACCGATAAATAAAAAAAAATTATATATCTTTTATTTATATACTAGAGGCCTGGTGCATGAAATTCATGCACTGGAGGGGGATGTCCCTCAGCTCAGCCTGCACCCTCTCCAATCTTGGTTCCTTGAGGGGTATCTGACTGCCTGTTTAGACATTGAAACAAGCAGTCGGACATCCTTCTCATAATCTAGGACTGCTGCCTCCCAACTGCTTGCCTGCCTGCCTTCCTGATTGCCCCTAACTGCTTCTGCCTGCCAGCCTGATCACCCCCTAACCACTCCCCTGCCAGCCTGATTGAAGCCTAACTGCTCCCCTGCCAGCCCAATTCTCCCAACCGCCCTCCCCTGCTGGCCTGATAGCCCCCAACATCCCTCATCTTCTGGCCCATTTGCCCCCAACTGCCCTTCCTTGCCAGCGTGGTTGCCCCTAACAGTTATTCCCTGCCAGCCCAGTGGCCCCTAATAGCCCTCCCTTGCCAACCCAGTCACTCATAATTGCTCTCTCCTGCAGACCTGGTCACCCTCAATTGCCCTCCCCTGCTAGCCTGGTCACCCCTAACTGCCCTTCCCTATAGGCCTGGTCCCTCCCAAATGCCCTCCCTTGCTTGCCTGATCACCTACAACTGCCCTCCTCTGCCAGCCATCTTGTGACCACCTGGGGGCAGCCATCTTGTGCAAGGGTGTGGCAGTCGACTTGCATATTACTTCTTTATTATACAGGATTCATTCCTTGTATTATGTTAGATGCCAAGTTGGAGAAGGTCACAAGATTATAGAATCCATTTTTAAAGTTATAAGTTGATGTGAAATTTAATAAATGAGATATATATAGAGAGGTATGAAAGAAAAAATGATGTCTTAGAATTCTGTTTGGGGGGAGAAAACAGTTATAAAGGAGGAAATAACAGGATCCTCTTTTCTTACTCCCCAACCAGCTGCTCACCTGTAATCGCAGCTTTCTGGTCTTACTAAGAAGTAAAGGTAAAAAGGAAAGAGAGGAAAAGACGATCTTGCATCCTCCAATGGGAGCATGGAATAAAAGATTTGAGATATTCACCTTCAAGAATGGGAAAGAGCCGAGACCGGTTAGAGCGTTGGCTTGCGAACTAAAAGGTCCCAGGTTCGATTCCGGTTGGGGGCATTTACGTTGCTTGTGGGCACATCTCCACTGTGGGATGTGCAGGAGGCGACTGATCGATGTCTCTCTCTCATCAATGTTTCTGACTTTCTATCCCTCTCCCTTCCTCTCTGTAAAAAATCAATAAAATATATTTAAAAAAAGAATGGTAAAGAAAATTGAACACATGAAAATATTTTAAGACGACAAACTCATGGTTATCTATCATGCTTGGAGCATGTCACTTGGAGCAAACACTTTTCCTGAATACTTGAAGGTAAGCTGCTTTAAGTTCAACCCGCTTTCACTTGAACTAGCTGTGATGGAAAGCTTTTCAAAATGCAGGGACACGTCCCAATCTTCCTAAGCAAGACCACCGAGCATAATTTCCTCTTTCCTCGCCGCCTGGGGTTATCGTGATGAACATCAGCTACTGCATTTAGCTATAACGAGACCGCGCTCTGGGGACCACTGAGTGTATATACACAGTGGTCCCTCTGACACAGTGAGTCCAGACTCCTGATCTCTGAGAATTTGAATTCCATTTCATTTCCAAAGAATATCGCAAGCTTTTCTCTAGTATTTGTTACCATGATCAGATGGACCCCACGTATAGCAATGCCCCCGCTTGGAAGTTTGCGGTGGACTGGTATACCATCTCATGATTGTGTGTGTGTGTGTGTGTGTGTGTGTGTGTGTGTGTGTGTGCGCGCGCGCATGCTCATTCACGCACCCCCATACATATAATAGTATGTTGATATCTACAGATACCTAATTTAGTAAAACTTGTTTCTGAGAGAGACCGAAAGGGCTCTGGTGCTAATAACTGCACAGCTCACTGTGCGTACTTCTGTGGTCTGTGCTTACTCTACTCCTAAAGCCTGTGACTTCCTTTGCTCTTTCTGATTCGTGTTCCAGATCAAGATTTCTCAAATGTCGATGAGGACTAGAATCAGCAATCAGCTGGGGGATTCTGAGTAAAAAAAAAAAAAAAAAAACAACTTCTGAGTCTATTAGTCTGGGTAGGGCCCCGAGATGCTGAATTTTTAAGAAACTCCCAGGATTGCACTTTGGGTAGAAAGATTTAAGATTTTTTTTCAGAGACTTGGGTAAGTGATTGAAATCAGGAATCAGAAAACTCCAGTTTGAGGCCCAAATGCAGCCCGCTGCCCATTTCTACAGGCCTAGGAGCTCTTACTCATTTCACATCTTTAAATGTTTGGGGTAAAAATCACAGAAGAGGAATATTTTGCAACCCATGACAATCATAGGATTTCAAGTTTTTTTTTTATATATATATTTTATAGATTTTTCACAGAGAGAAAGGGAGAGGGATAGAGAGTCAGAAACATCGATGAGAGAGAAACATCAATCAGCTGCCTCCTGCACGCCCTCCACTGGGGATGTACCTGCAACCAAGTTACATGCCCTTGATCGGAATCAAACCCGAGACCCTTCAGTCCACAGGCCTATGCTCTATCCACTGAGCCAAACCGATTTAGGCCATTTCAAGTTGTCACGTCCCAAAATGAAGCCTGCTGAGCCATGGCCACACCCACTCATTTACTCACTGCCTGCAGGTGCCCCTGTGCCATATAGAGCTGAGTGGCTGCCAGAGAGTGGGCGTGGCCTGCAAGGTCCCAAACACTTACTCTCTGGCCCTTCACCATCGGAGATATGGATGGCGGTGCTTCATATCTGAACAGCACTGCCTCATTGACAGGGGGCTTTTGCTCCCCATGGTCCTGTCAGGAGGTGTCATGGACGCGGCTGGTGCAGGAGCACCCTGTGTCGCTGGCAGGCTCAGGATGCCCAGGCATTTGGGGGAAGATTTCTTTCAAGTCACAGAAAGTAGCATGTAGGCTAGCAGACACCCATCAGACATGACAAATGGCAAGTCCCAGATTACACGTCTGACAAGGCGAGAGGCCAGAAGAGCGCTCAAAGTCAAGTGCCTCTGCCCTGCCAGCGAAGGCGATCTGCTAGGGGAATTGTTGTCGTGACATTTCCAAGTTTTGTCTTCAGCTAAATTGTTTCCAAAGTCATGCTGTTTCAATCATTTATCTATAAATTATGGCCTTTTATTCTGCTTGTAAGAACATCCTTCACAATGATAAAGTAGGCCCAAACCATCTCAACTAATATTTCCTCCCCAAGATTTAATATCCAAATAAAAATGGAAAAAGCAGAATTCACAATCATAGAGAAACATCTATTCATCTTTTAGGTTCAAATGAGATTTACTGGCTTTTTCCCCAAACAGTGATTTTATATAAAACAGATTCCATTAAAACTCTAAAGTCTGTTCCTTGGACTTAAAGGGCAACTTTCAAAATAATAGAAAATCTTGGGCTCGCCCATAGAGGTTGTTATTATGAAAGAGATTTTAGATCTATTGAAAGCATTTTTAATTATTTAAAATATTTATAAATGTTGTATAGGGTCTAATATAATATTTTATCTTCTACCCTGTGGTCTATATAATTTAAACACCATGGGTTTACAAATAAGAATAATCCCTGAGGATAAAACTATTTCTTTATTAAATATATGGAAGTAGCTTTGTCTTTGTCTAAAGGAATGTTCTGAGTTAAGTTTCTTTCATTTCCCACCAGTAGAACTCAGAAAACAAAGGAAACCTCAGCTTCTGAAAGGAAGTATAATAGGCAACACGCATTCTCCTTTATTTCATGCAAATCTCTATGCTCCCTTCTGAGTTTCTTATGAGATGAATCCCCCAATGGATGACACATTAAAACTTATTAGGCTGAAATGTGAATACAAAGAAAACTTGAATCATAGACAGGCTAAAAGGTTGGCCAGCCAAAATACATTTTAAAATGTACAATACTGGCGATGTGGCGAGGGCCCAGTTATTTGTTAGTAAAAATTCTGTTAGACATGAATTTTTCTGTTTGGGGTACTCTCTTCCAGAAGAGCGCTACAGCAGGACTGAAGGATAACTTAACGGAAGGTCAATAGCTCTATGCGAGGCTCTTTTGAGTTGCTTCCATGCCTCATGATTGAGATGTCTTTGCTCTCTTGATGGAAATTGAGCTGAGCAACTGGCATGGACACTTCTGAATCTTAAAATCTTCTAGTTTGGGGCATAATGGCATTAAAAAAAAATATATATATATATATATATATACATATATATATATATATATATACATACATATCTATATATATAATATAGATATAGATATAAATACAGATATAGATATATAGATAGATATAGATAGATATAAATATATAGATATAGTTATATAGTTTTTTTAGTAAATCTTTATTGTTCAGTTTATTACAGATGTTCCTCTTCCCCTCCCTGCCCCATAGCTCCCCTCCACCTGATCCCCCCACCCCATTCCCTTACCCCCTGCCACTGTCCTCATCCATAGGTGTAAGATTTTTGTCCAGTCTCCTCCTGCACCCCTCACTCCTCCTTGCCCCTGAGAATTGTTAGTCCATATATAGTTTTTTTTTCATAATTAGCTTCCTGTTGTTTTTCAAATCTGCTTTCTTACTCACTCATAGCAAAAATGAAGGGCCAATTGTCTGAGCGAGGTCTCTCTGCTTGTTTTCCACCACTCCCACACCAACATACTTCAGCTTCAGGGAATTGTTTCCTCTGCCTGGGATTAATCTCTCTCTCTCTTCTCCCTACCCCCATTCTGGCACAATCACTCTATGCTTCATGTGGTAGGGACTGGTCAATTGTTTACCAAGCACTTCCTTTTCCTTCTGGGCACACAACTGGCTTACACTCCAGACTCCCTTCCAATTAAGCGCTGTTCTGGTACTAAGTTTGGGCCAATGAACCATGGACAGAAGTGATGGGAGTCATTTTCAAGCCGTCTCCTCCCCCTGAGCCTACTTCCCATGGAATGAATGTCCCTCTATTTGTGATTTCTCCCCATTCCTAGCTGGATGAGTAAAATTCCCTGAGACTAAAGAGGGGCCATCACTATTGTGATATGGAAGAAGCCTGGGTCTTCAGGCCACTGAGGAGAAAGATTCTCAGGGGAGATGCTCTTCCAGAAATACAATTACAGTGGTACCTCGAGATACAAATTTAATTCGTTCCGTAACCTTGAGGCGTGGGAAACTATGAGACGCTCAAGTCGCAGTAAACTGGTGGGTCGTGTGCAGCCGGCCGATCAGCACGATTACTCCTACCTTAAATGTTGCTCATATTTCAAAGCAAAAATTGCTCACTTGACGGCTCGTATCTCAAAAACCTCTATGTTAGGGCACTCGCATTTCGATGTACCATTGTATTGGGGTGCGAAAGACCAGGAGACTTCAGTTCTCTTTAGTGGCTTAAAACAACAAATACTATGACCTCCTATTTTCTGTGGGTCAGGAAGTCAGCCATGACTTAGCTGAGTGTGCCTAAAGGTCAAAGAGTCTCATGAAGTTGCGGTCAGACGGTAGGTCAGGGTTGCGGACTCATTTGAAAGCCTCATCTGGTGGGGGATAAGGCACCTGCTTCAAAGTCACTCACACAACTTTGGGCGGATTTTGGTCATTTGCTTGGTGAGCCTCTCCAAGCACTGCCTAACGACTCATGACCTGGAAGCTCACTTCCCCTAAGGCAAGCAATCAGACGCACACACACACACACACACACACACACACACACAGACACACAAAGACAGATACCAGCCTTTAAAAAGCCTAATCTCAGAGGTTCCACCCCACAACTGTTTGTTAGAAAACGTACGCAAGTTGTGAACACTAAAGTAAGACCATTGGAAGCCATCTTGGGAGTTGGCTCCTGTGTAGCACACATTTATTTCCCTGATTATTCTGTTTTCCTGGAGAAGAGTTAATCCCTACCTCTGCCTAACTGTGCAATAAAAACATGCTCATGGACACCAAGTAGGAATGGGGAGATTTTTGTATTCCATAAGAACACCGAGGCAAGAGTTCAAAGTGCCTGACTATTGAGCCTGTGCCTCTAAGGCTTCTACTCACTATGACCGCATATCAGCTTCAGATGGCCTAAATAGTGAAATCATCACCGCACTCTAAGTAGCAGAGGACAGTGTCAGGTAACTCATTCATCTGGTGTGTCTGACACATTGTCTTAGGAATCCGACTTGGTATTTATTCAGGATGTGCTTGTTGATCAAAAGGAATGAGTGCTTACATGATGAGTAAACTCTGGAATTTTAGATAGCTAATTTGCTGCCAAAATCCTTACTTGAGAGAAATGAAAAGAAATTGGATCAAGAAATACTTGCGAATATCAAGTACTGTCTTGCATCTCACAGATCAAAATGCACAGGGCTTTTTCTAAAATGTTTAAACTTTCTCAGTGGAGCTCACATATATAACACAAGTCATGGATGTCTGTAAACTTGGACTATAATTGTCAGACTATAATTGGAAATCATTAAAAGTATAACTTTATAAAATATAATTCCATGACTATGTTTGCCTTTAATGTATGTTTATTCAAGACAATATTCGTGTCATAATTATTTTCTTAATTCAAAGGATGTGCTGTGAATGGATTCAGCCTCTCCTGGGGAAAACATAAAGACTTCGGTCACTTCTAGCCACTTGGATTGATTCCATGGTGATAAATTAGTTGTCTGGTAACTATTATTATGACTGAGAAAAAAAGAGTGTCAAATAGAAAATTGTATATATGGGTATGTAGATAAAGATGGATGTGTCTTGCTTTAGTATTTTCTCCATTGAACTCTCAGTATTCTAAAGAAAATATTGAACCTCTATAAAGACATTGATGTTTACAAAGGTCATGGAAAACAAACATCAATACCTTGTCCCAACTATTGAAATTTCTGGTAGCACAGATGCAGACCAAGAAAACTTCCTCTATAACTAAAAGTTAAAACATGATACTATACTTATAACATAGCATATTAACTATATTCCAATAAAGGAAATACATGTAATAATTGTCAATTTTTTTCTTTCTGAGAAAGCTGGTATTCTGAAACATGTTTGGTTTGACTTTAGTTGGTCAATCATTTGTAATTGTTCACTTATCCTTGAATCTTGGGGAATTCCATTGTGAGAAATTTAGACAAAGTTATTTATCATGGAAAGAGGTTAGAGGTATATAAAAATTAAGAAAATTATACCATTTGAAGAGATAAAAGATTACTAAAATAAACATTCTTCCATACTCTGTCTCCTTAAACTTATATTTGCCATATGATAACTTTGATTCTAAGCAAATCTAAAAGCCATTTCCCTTTAATGCCATCTACACAATAAATAATAAATATCCTTGTAATTGTGCTATTAAGGATCTTAACCACAATACTAATTATGAGCGGATTAATCCTAAGGGCAACATCTAAGTGTATCTACCAAGACGGGAGGTGATATATAGTAAACTGCTTCGGCAGCTTTTTTAGAGATAAGCACTTGAGATAATGACCGTATTTCATTAATCTTTGATTTCATGATGTCTGACACGGAATATATGTGCACCAATATTTAAAATGAATCAATGAATAAATGAAAGGACATACAAAGGGAGAAAAAGAGATGAGGGAGAGTCTATATAGGAATCCAACTCATCTAGATCAAGCAAGTTCTGTGAGCCAACCACATGTGATGATTTGTGTGGGAAACTTGTGCTTGACAGCCATTTTGTAGTAAGCACCAGCCACGTTAGCACTAACCTCGGGCTAGGTTTCAAGTACCCCAAACCCTATCTCTTTCCCTATCTCCCAAAAGCCAGGCGTTTCGCCTTAGGGCTAGGAATTTTCGCTAACTTTCTTATTTCTCCCTATAAATACCCAGAACTGCTGTTGAATAAACGAGACTTGATCAGAACTTTGTCTTGTCTCCATTCCTTGTGTCTCTTGTCTCTTTCATCCCCACTCCCCCTCTAGGGTCCTCGTTGACTTCACCCGTGGGTCGGGACAGATTTGGACAAATATTCCTGTAGTTAGTTCAACTTTTTTAAACATTCACTCTTCCCTCAAGGAAAGAAAGTCTACACCTCTAAGTAGTGAACTCTCTCCATGGCTCGGGAAGAAGTATCATCCTCCCAAACGTTATGTATAGCGTATTCAATCAAGCATTTTTCATACCCATAAACTCTAGTTCTCGTGAACATTATCGTCCGTCAGCACATGATGCATTCCCGATGTTCAATAAATAATGAAGAATAACAATAACAACAACAGAGTCTCCGGGGACCGCCAGGCTTGCACTCAGGCGAGGGTCTGAGCACACAGATGGCTTCCGCTGTGCACCTGAGAGCAATTCCCGCTGCTTCCACAGAACCGCTAAGGGCAGTAAGTCCCCGAGCAATTGGTCTTCCATCAAAGACAGTCTGCATCCGGCCTTAGGAGTTCACCACCTGGGACTTTCAGCAACGGGGTCTCCCTGGCTCATGCCTGTAATGGGGCAATTACAGTCAGAGCAGTTGTCTGGGATGTGACTCAAACCCCCCTTTCTACACGGCTGTGCAGACCATCAACTCCAATGGTCCCAAGAAGTCAACCTGGAGCCCGTTCAGAATCTGGGGTGCGTACTGGCTGAGGAGGAGGGGGAGAGCCTGTTTGCTCAGCCACAGTGGAATTTGTCTTTGTCGGCTGCGGGCACAGACAGGCCAGCCCGTGCAAATAGCAGGGCAGCCCCGGCCACGTGGGCTGCTCTGGGCTCTCCTCTGACCTGGTGCTCTCGGGCACGTCTGCCATTCCTGCCTCAGACCAGCCTGCCCCGGGGTTTGGCGTGGTCCATTCTCTGGCTCCCTGAGCTAGCACACGCCAACCTTTTAACTCCTGTGACTGCCCAAAAGGATTGTTCAGAATGGGGATGCTTAATCAATATATTAAGAATAAAAGGATTGCAAGTGACATGAGTTTTTGTGAGGTGTTTTCTTGACTTTTTTTTTTTCAGAATCGTTGGCCATTGTAGAAGGCAAACAGAGAGTTGGCGGTGAGATTTCCTCTGAGCCAGGGACCAGCTCACGGGGTGAGCCAACAAGGCAAAGGTGTCGAGAGATGTTGAATACACTACAATGATGCCTATCCATGGGTCACAGAGCATGGGATGGGTCAGGGTTAGACGGGGCAAAAGTGAGGGTCTGGAAAACAATGGAGATTGCAGTGAAGGTCAAGAACAGACTGTGGGTCAGGAAGTCAAAGTGGTGCAGGGACAGGATCCTGTGATTAGAGGAGGATTAATCATTGAACTCTAGAAATAAAACGGCGGTGACTGGTGAGAAACTCTAAGTCAGCGGTTCTCAACCTGTGGGTCATTACCCCTTTGGGGGTCGAACAACACTTTCACAGGGATCACCTAAGACCATTGGAAAACACAAATATGATTCATAACAGTTGCAAAATTACAGTTATGAGGTAGCAACAAAATAATTTTATGGTTGGGGGTCACCACCACATGAGGAACTGTGTTAAAGGGTCTCGGCCTTAGAAAAGTTGGGAACCACTGCTCTAAGTGGACCTGGTTCTCTCCCCCTTTAACCCATAAAAAATGGTTGATATTGACTTCATGGGGTGAGCATCACTGAGCATTTCCTTAATCTGCTTCTACTTGTAGCTATGGGGACCAAGCTACAGGGGAAAACTGGATCCAGGTATGTGAAGAGTAGAAATAAAAAAAAAAAAAGGTTCAAGTTTGGCATATAACTTCTAAAAAACATGTACATCTCTAATTAAATATGTGTAGTTATCGGATTACAACTCAATTGAGCGTTACTTTAGTATTAGAAGTTACAATGGGATGTACAAATGTTAATGGACAGTTATTTCTAGAAAAAAATATTCTAGTATTTTAAGTAGGTAATTGGATGGAGGCAGAGTCGATTTAGGTGGGGAGAACAGTATCAAAAACATAAAATGAAACAAAAGATCAGTTCTGTAAGGTGGGGGAGGGGAGACAAAAGAATCCCCAAAGTACGCATGTCATAAGTCAGGGGACTTTGTCCTGGGTCCATGTCAGTACCGCCTACAACTCTGAGGTGAAATGTCTTAAGTTATCTGAAGTCAGTGTAGAGGTTTGGGTTAATCAAGACCCGGATGTCTACAGCATGGAAGTTTCAGGGGTGATGAATGCGATGGCCATGGAGAGGGTGGAAATGAAACTGACGTCTTCTGAGTGACACAACCAGAAGGGCATAAGCAGGAGTGGATATGCTGGTTGGGGAGCAGACCTGATGCATAAATGTGCGAGCAGAATTGCCAGCTTCCACAGGCTTTTTACAGAGAGGAAGAGAGAGGGACAGAGAGCTAGAAACATCGATGATCGATGAGAGAGAAACATCGATCAGCTGCCTCCTGCACACCCCAGACTGGGGATGTGGCCGCAACCAAACTACATGCCCTTGACCGGGATCGAACCTGGGACCTTTCAGACCACAGGCCGACGCTCTATCCACTGAGCAAACCAGTTTCGGCTTCCTCACCTCTTGACTGCTAGTTGTTGCAGTTCAGTCAGATGTTGGGATTGGTCAGGAAAACAACAGAAACCAAACCCACCACCACCACCTCCAAACACATATGGAGGCTCCACCGCACTCCTCTGGAGTGGAAACTCGGGGGGGGGGGGGGGGGCGGAGCTGAGCTCAGCATAGGGCCAGGGAGCTGAAGATTGTCTCATTTCATCTTTGCTTTACCCTTGCTTAGTCTTCGAACTCCTTTTAACCCCTATGCTGCTTTTTCCTTTTCCCCTAATCTATCCCAACTCTCAAAAACGTTTCTGCAGGATGTTATCATGATTTTTTCTCCTAGTACCTTCAATACAGACAAGGCCTTTAATAAAAAGAATGATGTGTTTAGCAGCGGTAAACATTAAAAAGATGTGATAAGTGCTTTTAAATAATCCATATCACATCAACGAATCAGGGCTCTGAAGAAAGATAGCAAATGGGTCTCTGCATTAATTATTGATGTCCAGTGAAGCCAACAATCTCCACCAAGGACTACATAAATAGTATATTGGAAACACTTATTGCTAAAGTTCTTTTAACACTTATTGGAATAAGAACGGTTAACTTCAACACATGTAATGGGCATAGTTCCCAACTGCCTCGCATGATATGTCTGTTGTTGGAAATGACTTTAGACAATATAGGTGAAGCTCTCTTCAAATAATGGACAAATATGGCAAAGAAGAGCACTTTTTGGTGCAGCTAATATAGATATGCATCTTGCTATGTTTCAGACCCTTCATACATAAGCTATGAAAACAAAATGATAATGACGGAAAAATTCTGGAATTATATGATGATTCTACAAGACCAGAGAACTCAAGTTCACTTCCTTATTTTTAGGAATGAGAATGTTTGAAACTAGGATCTACTACGACCAGGGATTTAGCTGAGCACACCCAACTGAAATACGAGTCTCCTGGCCCCGAAGCACAGAATTATTTCTGTTATACTCCGAATAAAAAGTTGGAGTACAAGCTATGCCTTGTCAACTGATCTTATTAAGGAGACAACAGAATTTGATAAGGTAGGCACACTGGTAGAGAACCATGACTTTTCCTTGAAAAAATGATCGCTCCCTCTTTTCAAACTCAGCTCTCCACTCAGAATGTAAAGAGGCATTGATCTACTGTCTGTAATTGTCTTAAGTTTTACACACTCAATAAGGCTCTGACAATGTGAGAACACTATTTAGCTAAACCGGGGAGTCAATTCAATCTTAGTTCATGGGGGGAGGAGGAGAGGGAGATACCCGGTCTCCTTTCAGGAGCAACACAATCATCAATAACATATCTGATTTGAATTGTAGTTTAAAGGCTAATCTAATAATCACTTATTGAAACTTTCTGACAGTTATCTAAAGTCAGCGAGGCATATTCCAGAGCGCCAGTGGATGCCCCTAACTCCTTTCATCACTGGGAAGACATGAGGTATATTCTTAACACCAGACCGGGGTGAAAGTTTAGAACAGATCTGTGAGTAAATTCCTCTCTTAAGGACACAGACTACAGGGGGGTGAGGGCATGAGTGTGTGTGTGGGGTGTTTGGGGGAGTAATGAGGGAATAAAGATACATATGTAATACACTAACAATAAAGAAATTTTAAAAAAGAAAAAAAATGAATGTAGACTTGGTGAACTTTCTGTCATTACAGAATGCCTTATTTATGTTGATATGTAGTAGACATTCAATTTCTCCTGAAATAAATTGATCAAACCACACATCCCTGCGCTGAAATAGTCATTGAAAATGGAAAGGATCTGACTGGGTAAAAAGAAATTCACATTCCTGAGAACCTAACTGTGATGTAAGCATCAACAGACTCACCTAGAGGTGTGCCTTCATTAAATTCATAAAGGGCTGCAGTGATGCTAAGTAAGTGACTGCACAGATTCCTTTTCACTAGAGCCAACTATTAACACCGCTGTGTACTTAAGGAAAAGCAACAGAAAGAAAACCTGAACTTCAAAGGGATTCGAGCACAGAACACAAGCATCTACGCTTCTACAAACCCCTGACGCTGCTTTCATTAGGCTTATTTATTTCCAATTTTAATAATGTGGCATTAATTGCGCTATCAGATGAAAGTCAACCTCACCTGTCGGATGGTTATTTGCATCGCTTAAAACTGACAGAAATGTAACCACAGATGCAGCAAAACGAAAACTGTCAAAAGTGCCACGCTCAGAACTCAAACAGGAAGATATTAGGGCATTAAGTGCAATCTTCAGACCCAATTCATCACTTCTCTCTTCCAGTTTTTTCTCCTGAACAGATATCAAACCCAAGGATGCCTTCCTGCCTCCACCCTAGCTCCACCCACCACCATCCTTCCCCTAGACCATGGTTAGGGACCCCTGTTTCTAGGTTGCCTCTCAAAACCCATTCTCCACAAACAAGAAGGGCTGACCACTGAGCCACCCTCACTTGGGAATATCCTTAGATGATCAGGGAGTTTGTGGGCCAGTTGACAAAAACACAGCAATTATTAAACCTAAATTATAGAAAGGCAATTGAGTTATGTAATTATTCCAATTTTATCACTTAATCCGTGTAGTGGTATGTTTTACTATTATCTGAGCTTTTAAGATGATTTCCATCTACTCTGTCTTACATGGTGTGACTCATACAAAACTGCTGGCTATTGCAGATCCCTTCCAAAGTCCACACTGACAATTTGAGATTAGCCACGATGAGGGGATTCACACCATGAAAACTTCAAATGTTCCAGCAGGACTTGACCTCCTGTCTTCTTGATCCTCTAGATCAGTGGTTCTCAACCTTCCTAATGCCGCGACCCTTTAATACAGTTCCTCATGTTGTGGTGGCCCCCAACCATACTTCATAACTGTAATTTTGCTATTGTTATGAATTATAATGTAAATACCTGTGTTTTCCGATGGTCTTAGGCGACCCCTGTGAAAGTGTCCTTCTACACCCAAAGGGGTCGCGACCCACAGGTTGAGAACCACTGCTCTAGACCTACCAAAAGTCAGGGAGAAAATATTATGCTGAAGAGTTGGCTGAGTATGTAGCCCTTGCAGGTTGAATAACACAGAAAGCATTGAGGAATTTGTCTTCCCACGTCGTAAAAGGCTTATCTGTTGCAGCAAAGATGTGGCTCAAAAAAATTAATGGAGGAGCCAAGTTCTAAGATGCAACTCTTTTGTTTCAGTTTCTTCCGTCTCGTTATTGTAAATTCAAATATCAACCTACTTCCCTGGCAGAATGACATATTTCTGGAGCACGTATCATATTTCTAGAACAGTAGGTGCCCCTAACATCTTTTGAATGATTGTTCTTAACACAGACTGACATCTTCTCAGTTCCTCCCCTCTCCCATTCCTTGTTACCTTCCCTAGTTGGATGGTATCAGCTTTTCATTAAAATACAGGAGTCAGGGGCGATTCCATTCCTGCAAATGCCTAAACCAGTGAGCACCTTTTTCATCTATTATTCCTGCTTTTCCTGCACAAAGACAACACGGCCCCTCGCCATGACCTCAGAGCATTTCCAGAGACTCATCGAGAACTTCACTCTGAAATTTGTGGGGGGGGGAATCTCAAAATATGATATTTACATATTCTCATTAACGCTTGAACACCGCCAATGCAAGCCTGTTGTGCAGGAGATTACCGTTAAGTGGTGAATGCCAATTAGAGCTTAATGGTTAATCTGCACCAAATAAGCAGGGTTTCCTATGCCATGCAGGACCGTCAGCCATGCGTTCACAAAAACTGCTTAGTTAACCAGCTGAACAGATTAAAGGCAGACGTTCAAGTTCATGGGGGGAATAAACAGGTCTTCACTGAAATAGTATGGAATATTCTCCTGCTAATTTTTATCCCTCCGCATTCGGGTTTCATTTCAAACGTCAGAGTTGTAATGGCAGTGACATTCCTTCCATAACAGTGTATGAGACATATGCCGTAAAAGGGGTTGTAATAATAATACTACAAATTACATGCTTATTTTTCCAGATCATACCTAATAGACTGTGATATCGCTTCCGGTCACAGTTCACTGCAGTCAAATTTAAAGCATCGTATTAAAGTCAAGGTCCCTTCGCATCTAATTAGACATTAGAAACAAATGTGGCCAGGTTGGCATTCTGTTAAATATACGCCAAGAATCCCTCCGAGGCGAGGGCACCGTTGAAGGGCATTAAAGGTACAGGGACCAGCTCTGGAGGTACACGATGAATTACTGCAGACTGAGCCTCAACACACAAAGCGACATCTCAGTTGCTGTAGGACCCCGGAGCATAAATCGTACCCAGCCTGTAAAATATTCAGGATGAAGGATGTTTTATGCTTAGAAGCCTAAATTCTAGAAATTATGCCAGCGAGCAAAGCAATTCAAGAAAACACCTATCACTGGATATGGATGGCAACATCGCAAACCCTGGCAGAGGGATTTATTTCAGGAGCATTCAGGAAAGATTAGAAATGATGCCTTTTGTTCAATTTCTAGAAATTTGTATAAGTAAGTCTCAGCTAGAGACTGTATGTAAAAGTGAGAACTGTGGATTTTTTTTTTTTCAAAGTCCATCCTCACTAGTTTTGCTGTATGCATCCTCCGAAATGGACAGGAGGAAATATTTCCCTAGCATTCCATTACATAGGATCATAGGTATATTTCTCTCTGCTTCTGCTTTTGATCACTCTGCTCAAAAGAAAAGAAATTGGGAAGTAAAGGCGATTTTATGACGTTCTCTAGCTGGCCTTACAGTCTGGCATTCTGGCAGCAGTTTTCCAGACAAAGCCTTCTGATTGGTTCTTCATGGTCCAATCACATTCTTTTCTGTGTGTAACTACCCTCTCGCCTCATTTTGAGAAGAAAAGCAATAGGGACCAACAAGATCATGTTATTTGAAAATGCTTGTCTTGAATATTCCTGGAGTAATCTACATGCAAAGAAAATTATCATTTTTAACCATTATAAAAGCAGACACTGAAATTACTAGGAGAAGGGCTGGATTTATAAATATAAGTTTTAGTGAATTAAAAAATTAACTATCCCCATCTGATAGATGAGAACTTTTGAAAAGAAAACCTTGGGTTTCACTTAGCAATTGTAAAGAGCTTAAATAGTGGCCTTGTTTGGCTCAGTGGATAGAGCGTCGGTCTGTGGACTGAAAGGTCCCAGGTTCGATTCTGGTCAGGGGCATGTACCTTGCTTGCAGGCACATCTCCACTGTAGGGCGTGCAGGAGGTAGCTGATCGATGTCTCTCTCTCATCGATGTTTCTGACTTTCTATCTCTCTCCCTTCCTCTCTGTAAAAAATCAATAAAATATATTTAAAAAATAGCGGCCTTCCATTCTTCTGGGGCACATTCTGAACGGTGGGGTCTGCATTTTCGCTCTTCTGCAAGTAAACTGGTTACAGCGGAACTTGTTTCTGGAGGAATGGCCATTAAATTGAGTTAATCCCAAGGTTTGGACACTCCAGTGTACCACAATCACTTTCAGCTGAGAACCAAGGATTTATATTACTCTTTTTAGTTTAATATATAATATATATTTCAGAGAGGAAGGGAGAGGGAGCGAGACATGGAAACATCAGTGATGAAAGAGAGTCATTGATTGGTTGTCGCCTGTATGAGCACTACTGGGGATCGAACCCACAACCCAAACATGTGCCCCGATTGGGAATGGAACCCTGACTTCCTGGTTCATAGGTTAACACTCAACCACTGAGCCATGCCACCTGGACAGTATTTCTTTAAAAAAAACAATAAGATTTTACAATTTATTTTTACAGAGAGGTGGGAGAGGGGAAGAGAGAGAAACATCAATGTAATAGCAAACATGGATCAGCTGCCTCCTGCATGCCTCCTACAGGGGATGGAGCCTGTAACCCAGCCATGTGCCTTTACTTGGAATCAAACCAGCCATTGATGGTGCTGGAAGAATACCTAATCAATGAGCCACAGGGGCCAGAGCAAAAATTATATTTATTGGTATTTCCCTAGCAATATTTAGCCACCAGAGCAAATTGTGCCTGCAGAATATTCCATAGTCTCTCTTTCTATTGATCTTAGAACTGTCATAGACCCACTGATCTTGGTGGACAGGATTTTGGGACAAATTGGAAAAAGATTCTGCCATAGCTACAATTCACTTAGCTTGATGGGAGAATTTTGCCACCAGTATGAAGAAAAATTTCAACTAAAATCTATATTCATTTAAGGAACATCTTTACTATCTTTCAAAGTATCTAAGAAAAAAATAAAGGAAACAAAATTTGCATTTACCCACTGAATGGCCTGGAGGGATACTATAAAAGAAAAACAATCACTTGCTATTATTCATCAGTGAAGGATTTCATGGTAGCAATGGTTTGTGCAAAGATTCCTTCACACAGTGAAACAGAACCTTTCATACCATGTCTGTTTCTCATAAGCTCTCAATTTTTGTTTTAGGACAACGCACTTGACCGCTGCATTCATTTTCGGATTTACAGTTCTCCTGGAGAATCACTGCTGAAGAGACATAGGGAATAGCATGCTATGAATAAGAAGATTTAAGGAGAAAGCTACCCTTGCAAAAAAAAAAATAAATAAAATAAAATAAAAAATACCAAGATCTGCACCTTCAAGCACTTTGAACCTGCTAGCATTCTGGCTCATCATCATTTCTCCCGGAGAACACGGATGCGGACACGCACATTTGCTCTCACACCTGATGGGCCCGCACATGCAGGGAGGCTGAGAGCCGGCTCCTGCTCCCGGATAATGTATGGAAGCCGGGAAGAAAGGAAACAGTGAGGGAGGCAGGCCCGCGTCCTGGGGAGCGTGATGAGCAGAGCAGAAAGGGGATGAGGACAGGAGACACACTAATTGCCCCCCTGGCACCTGCACGGTCCTTCCTGTGGAGCAGACCCGACTACACAGGCCCCGTTTTCCCAAGGACAGGTCGTGTTTTTCAAAGGTGTTGACATGAAGTGAGACACAGTAAGGGATGATTTGATATTACTTCTAGGCGCTGGTCAGAATACTAAAATACAGTTGATTCTGCAAGATCCGAACCACACAGAAATAAGGGGCCAGACTGGTTCTCATTCCAGCTCTCCCCGGAACCCAGCCTGCTCACCCAGTGTGACTCAGTGCCAACGAGGGAAAGGGTCACCCGGGCCAGGACCCTCATCTCTGTCAATCAGTTTCTTTTTTTTTTTTTTTTTTCTTATTTAATAAATATTATTGATTTTTTTACAGAGAGGAAGGTAGAGGGATAGAGAGTTAGAAACATCGAAGAGAGAGAGAAACATCCATCAGCTGCCTCCTGCATGCCCCCCACTGGGGATGTGCCCACAACCAAGATACATGCCCTTGATGGGAATCGAACCTGGGACCTTTCAGTCCGCAGGCTGATGCTCTATCCACTGAGCCAAAGCGGTTTGGGCCTGAATCCGTTTCTTGATTAGAAAAGAGAGAAGGGCCCAGAGACTGTCTGAAGTCTGCTTTTGTTTTAACACTTGATTATGCGAGGAGCAAAGGGATCAATATGTCAAGAAACTCTAGACCTAAATCAGCAAGGAGCTTCGAAAGCCAGCGGATCCTGGGCCCCAGAAGTGTGCTCATCTCGATAATCACGTTGGAAAAGCCTTGGGAAGGAGACTTCTATCAATGGCTTAGAAGTAACAGCAGCTCAAATGTTAAAACAAAGGGCTGTTATTGGCTATTGATAGGAGTTTTTCCTAAAAAGCATCACTTCTGTATTCATCTCTGGATTGCAGGAAGGAGACTGTAGATAAATTCCACCGCAATTCCCAAACCGGAGTTCAGACCGGAGTGGTGACATTTTTTTTCTTTGCAAAACCTTTCTCAGAGCTGATAACCGTGGAACAATGGATTGATCTCGAGTCTCCGCTCTTTGCTTTCCCGGGGCCCTCCCTCTGGCTGAGCTGAAGGAGGGGCGGGGGGAAGAAGGGGGAGGCAGGATGACAAGCAGGGAGCTCACACCTTTCATAATGGCTGGTGAACAATCAAGAGCTGATGGTATTAGTGAAAGGTTATTATTTGAATTAATCATATGAGTTTAAAACAACTTGGCATTTCAAAATGTTTTTGGGTGGGTGTAGTTTCCAAACTGCAACGGCTGGGAGAGGAAGGCTGGGCATGTGGGGGTGGGGGGTGTGAGTCTGCCCATGTAGGGGGGGCTGGGCTGGGGAAATGTCTCTAATGCAGCCTGTCACCTTTCAGGGGGTCAGGGGGAGGTCACAGGGTCCTGGACAGACCTGAGCACTGACTGGTCCTTCCACTTCATGATGTGGGGAGACAGGAGAGAAGGGAGGGAGCCAGGGAAGAGAGGACCCGGGAGGAAGCCAGAGGACAGGGAGAGAGGAGAAAAAATAGAGGTGGACCTGAGACCAAGGGTCAGCTCTGTGCTAATGGCTGATTCCAGCCAATCGCGTCCTTTCTCTCTGTTTCTGTTTTCCCATCTGTAATAATGGCCTGTTTTGTTTATTTTTTTTTAATATATTTTATTGATGTTTTTACAGAGAGGAAAAGAGAGGGATGGAGAGTTAGAAACATTGATGAGAGAGAGACATCGATCAGCTGCCTCCTGCACGCCCCCTACTGGGGATGTGCCCACAACCAGGATACATGCCCTTGACTGGAATTGAACCTGGGACCTTTCAGTCCACAGGCCAACGCTCTATCCACTGAGCCAAACCAGTTTTGGCAATGGCCTGTTTTTTTAAAAAAACTATTGGGGGAATCAAATGAGCAATACATGACAGCCCTATCTAATAAAGAGGGAATATGCTAATTGACCATCACAAAGATGACGGCATCCAGTCCTCTCACCCTTGCCAGAGCCCCCTAGTTCTTTCAGCACCCCTGGGGGGGTTGGCAGGCATGCAGTGTGGCCATCCCCGCCCTCAATCTTGCCCCACTCCAGGCCCAGGCTGCCTGAAACTCAGGTAACCAGGGCTGGCCAAAGCTTGCACTGCTGGCAGTGGCAGCAGCAGAGGTGTGATGGAGGCATCACCTTCTCCTGATCACTGTTCACCTCCTGCCCCTGAGAGCTCCCAGATTGTGAAAGAGGGCAGGCTGGGCTGAGGGATCCCCCTGTCCAGTGCATGAATTTTCATGCATCGGGCTTCTAGTCTATATATATATATATATATATATATATATATATATAAAGCCTAAGCAACAGAACTGAATGACCAGTTACTATGACTGCCACCAGTGGGCAGGCGCTAAACACAGGAGCTGCCCCCTAGTGGCCAGTGTGCTCCCACAGCGGGAGCGCCACTCAGCTGACAGATCCATCCCAGAAGCCCGCCAGCCCTGAGTTAGCCCCTCATGCCCTCAGTAGTCCTGCAGGTCCCATCT
Organism: Lasiurus borealis; assembly: GCA_004026805.1. NCBI lineage: Eukaryota > Metazoa > Chordata > Mammalia > Chiroptera > Vespertilionidae > Lasiurus > Lasiurus borealis. The sequence continues at coordinate 52,876 of PVJN01005766.1, forward strand.
CCAGAGGACAGGCCAGGCACCAGTGGACTGGTGCTGCCAGCACGATTCTGACAGAGCTGCCAGCCTCCTGAAAATCGGCCTCAGCCCCAGGGTCACTTCCCCTCCCTAGGTGCTCTGCAAGGAAGAAATGATATAAAAGTGGCCGCCAGGTGGCTCCTGACAACCTGTGCAAATGTCACCTGGAGGGATCCAAGCCATCAAGGGAGCCCCACCACCCACCCGGAGCGCAGATTGCATCATGCTCCCTCTCTGGTAAAGGAATAATCCATGATACAAGTGTGTTTGTAAAAGAAGACAGTGGTAGGAAGAGTAATTGGATATAAATACCCTCTGTCTCTTTGAGCTGAGCAGTGCTTTACTGTAATAAACATGGGATACCTATTGGGAACCAGGCACTGATCTGACCACTACACTAACCAAGGTCTCGTGAATAGAAAGGTGGACATGGTGTCTGACATTGAGGCCCTCTTCTACTAGCGGGAGAGACACGCACTTTAACGAGCCATGTGATAAGGTAAAGGAGTTGTATGATAAAGTCTGAGTAGATTGATGCAGAGGCTCACAGCAGATCTCATGCCTGGTCCTCGGCATAGGCTGGGGCTAAACTTTTCAGACTTAATGTGAAGAGAGGCAGAGGCTGGCCTCAGCCAGAGCCCAGGCTGAGAGGGTATGAAGGTGCCATGTGCCCACTGCCTCCGAAGCCTGATGCAGGATATACTCCTGTGAGGAGCAGGGCTGGGGTAGCACATACGGCCAATTCATGTCACCTTACAAAGGAGTTTAGACCTGCTCTACCCAGTTTAGCTCAGGGGATAGAACGTCAGTCTTTGGACCTCAGGGTCCTGGGTTCTATTCCGGTCAAGAGCATGTACCTTGGATGCAGATTCCTTCCTGGTCTGGGGCCCCGGTTGAGGTTCCTACAGGAGGTAGCCAACCTATGTGGTTCACCTCAACATTTCTCTGTCTTTCCCTCTCTCTTCCACTCTTTCTAAAAATCAGTGGGAACATTTTCTCAGTGAGGATGAAGACAAACAGCAAAAACAGACAAAGGAGTTTAGATTTGATTCTGTAAGGTTTGGGACACATAGACACACACTCGTGACAAAGGTAACTGTGCACTTTATGTTACATAAACTCATGTGAGAAAGGTCAATCTGGGAGCAATCCAGGACTGAAGATCTTCAGGGGAAGGCTGCAGGTGCTTTGTCATATATGGCCAAGCTGCATGGTATGCTCCCGCCTCATTCCGTCCATGCTGAGAGTGGACCAGCCCTAGAAGACACACTGATCTCTCTCTCTCTCTCTCTCTCTCTCTCTCTCTCTCTCTCTCTCTCTCTCTCTCTCTCTCTCTCTCTCTCTCTCTGTCTCTCTCTCTGTGATTCCATTTAGGTTCCCAAACAGTGTGGTGTCAGCATTGGTCATTGTACACAGGCTGTCCAGCTCTTTTTTTTAAATATATATTTTTTATTGATTTTTTACAGAGAGGAAGGGAGAAGGATAGAGAGTTAGAAACATCTATGTGAGAGAGAGACATCGATCGGCTGCCTCCTGCACACCCTCCACTGAAGACGTGCCCGCAACCCAGATACATGCCCTTGACCGGAATCGAACCTGGGACCTTTCAGTCCACAGGCTGACGCTCTATTCAGTGAGCCAAACCGGCCTCGGAGGCATGTCCAACATTGAATGCTAAACAGAATTGGTAACCAGAGGGTCGTCGATGAACCACTGCAACTAGAATTGAGTGTGTACAAACGTGGAGTTGTGTGCTTTATCCCTAAATTAAATACATTGGAGGATTAAAAGGAAAGCAATATTTTAGATACGCTTCATTGGGGAGGGATATTAATGACAAGGGAGATAGTTATTTTTTGGTTCATGCACTTAATCACAGAATTTTGAGATGGCAGCATAATTGCGTTAATGACTTTTTTTGTACCTGCTCCTAGGTTTGCATGTTTTGAGTAAAGGTACATTAATGCCACCAGCCCTCCAGGTGTTGTCTGATGAGTCCATGAATCAAAAAAGAAAAAAAAAAGAAAAGAAAACAAAGGTAATGGTAGTTTAATGGTCTGATACATTAGCGTTGGTAGAACTGTCTATTGTTGTGGAGTAATTCATAAGTTCTTAGAACATTTTATATGAAATGACTCAAAGAGAGCAACATGAAAATAAATGTTTTCCAAGAGACTGTAAGGGAATGAATTTATTAAAGGTTTAAAACAACTACATTTCTGGAGCGTTATATATTAAGGACAAATCACTTCTAGAATGTTACTATTTATGCATGTCTGTGTGCTTTCTTGCAACATCTATCTATCTATCTATATATATATATAACAGATATATTTATATATATAAATTATCATATGTCCTCTATAATATAAAGATATATATTCAGCTAGCAATTTAAAATGTATTAGCAAGCACAGCAAAAAAAAAAAAAAAAAAAGAATGGTGAAATAAACAAAACTCCTGAAAATGTCAAATATTTTTGAAGTCACTTTGAGAGGCAATATTGTGAATGAGTTTAAAGTTTAAGGAACTTCTCAGGAATATGTCCCAAAACTGGAGAAAGAGGAAATGGCTTAATTAAAACACTCCCACCCCTTTAGAATTTGTTGAGCTGATGTCTTTCCTGCCTCTTTAATATTTATCGGCCAATCAGCACACATTTATTACCCATTTTATTTCTCCATGGATAAACAACTCTGTCTGAGTGGAGGCACAAAAAATAATTTACAACAACTTAACTGAGTATTTAAACAATTAAACAGGCTATACACAATATCTATACATTCTTAGTTTAAATCCGATGTACAGACTGTTCCGAACTGTATACTTAACACTGTAAGATGGCGACTGAATGCTTTGGGCTGAGAGATGAAATAACTTGCTAAATTGCACAGTTCATAACCCATTGCGTGCCGAGGCACAGTGATACTTCAGACAGAAAAAATGAACAGAATATTAGGATGTTAAAGGGCTTAGACTGTCATCACATCACAAAAATTAAAATGTCTTCTTAAGGCTGTGTCTGTCACATGATTTTTTTCTAGAGCTGTGCTCAGTATGACCAGGGATTAATATTTTAAATATACATATATGTATATATGTATATTATATATATGTATATATATGTACACACACACATGAATGCATATATATATTTGATTTCAGTCAGAGAGGAAGGGAAAGAGAGGGATAGAAACATCAATGATAAGAGAGAAGCATTGATCGGCTGCCTCTTGCACGCCCCCTTATGGAGATGGAATGGGGCCCACAACCCAGGCCTGTGCCCTGACCAGGAATCAAATGTTGACCTCTTGATTCACAGGTCATCCCTAAACTTTAAACAACACTGGGTGGGAGTCACTTCCAGTTATTGGTCAGTCTACTCCAGTGTCTCCCCTGCCTTCCCACGTAACAGTGTTGAAGACAGAATGCAATGGTTGTAACAAACTGATCCAAAAAACTTCTTATTACTAACATCCTTCATCTTATTTAGACTCAATACCTTGACAGTGTTTCTTTTCTCTCTCTTTCTTTCTCTCTCTCTCTCTTTCTCCCTTCTTCCTCTCTCTCCCATTCGGGTTCCTTTCTCATTTGAAATTTTGGTTCCTTTGTTTTTGTTAGTCTGTGTTCTGTGGGCGTATTTATCTCTAAATGAATTATGCTGATCAAAGTTGTAGTTCTAAGTATACACAGGTTTCCTTTCTTTGAAATCTATTCTCTTTGGGCAACCATATGCCTTCCCATGACTTAACTTGCTATCTGTGCCCAGAAGACTCTCTCTCAAGTCATATGCTCAGACTGGTTTCTGAGTTCCGGGTTCATGTATATGTCTGCTTAGTTGACATCGCCACCTTCCATTGATTTTTAGAGAGATTGGAAGGGAGGAGAAGAAAGAGAGAGAGAGAAACATCCATGTAAGAAGACACAGATGTGAGAGAGACACATCTGTTATTTGACTCCTGCATGCATCCTAACCAGGGCTAGGGATAAAGCCTAAAACTAAGGTACATGCCCTTGGCCAGAATGGAACCCAGGGCCCTTCAATCATCAGGGTGACCTATTATTTACTGAGCCAAACTGGCTAGGGCTAAAAACCTTATTTTTAACATGGCCTACGAGGCACTAAATTACCTCGCCTCTGGCTTCCATTCAGCCTCAGACAGAAACTATACCTCCTGTTTCCCATATGCTAGAAAATCAGCCTTCTGGTCTACCGACCCTTCGTTCTCTGTTTTGTTGCCTGAACTTTGCAAGTATTATTTCCACATTGGAATTTCTCTTCTCTTACTTTCCCTTAATTAACTCCTATACATTTAGGTGTAATATTGTCATTTTAAAATTATATTTCCATTTCTTTCTAACCTGCTTTCCAAAGTAGGTCATATGTTTTTTCAGTACTCCAGCGTTTTTCAGAATATCGTTATATATGTGTTTGATATTTTTGATTAACATCTTTCTAACTCATTAAGATGTAAATTCTGTGAATAAAATGGCTGTAAATGTTCACTATTTTGACCCCAGTACCTCGGCCTAATGCAAAATATGGAAATCATTATTATTTATGGATGAATAAATGAAGGGATGAGATGGCAGGAGTACATTGATGTTGACTGCTAAATGCTGGGGAAGGTCTATGCTATTTCATGTGCACGTTGACTATCATTGAGCTTTTTAATAAATACTGAGTACTTTTGATTTAATTGGATGATCCCTTCTTAAATGTATCGGTCATTTACCTCTAGACCTGCCCTCAGGGTAGAAGTGAATTTCTGCTACCTGTAGCTTGCCAGCCATTAGCACTGAATTGGTTTCACTGGACACTCACTAACTATCTGTTGACTATCTGTCAACAGGCAGAAGAGAAGACAGTTGTACAAATTTAAAGACCCACAATAATTCCATGCATACTTGGTTTAATTTCCAAAAGTGGAGGTGAGATTAAAATAGAGAAAAAAAAAGAAGTAAGCCGCTCTTTTCTTTAAGAAGATGAAGAACAAACAGGAGCGACTGAACATCGTTAAGTGTATTAGTTGTTTCATCATGGTGGTCTGGACTCGAGATTGCTATTCTCCAATCACGTTAAAAGAAAGAAAAGGATCATTTAAAATAAAATCGTGTTTCTGAGAGACAGAATGGCTACCGTGGAGTGTGGTGGGTTCTCTTTCTCTGAAGAGTGTTAAGAATTGATGATGGTTTAAGAATAGCTCTGCCTAGAGCCATGGGGACTAATTGGAGGACCCTTCTCCTTATCAGCCTCCACTGTGAAGAGCGCTACAGGATTCTCCCTGGAGACGGCCCGTAGCAACCAGGACCGAATCCCCACTGGTCCGGGGACTTCAATAATCAAATGTCCCGGAATGCATTCCAATAAAAAAGCTTGTTATTTATCACCAATATCTGAAGAAGTTGGACATGTTTACCTTGCCTATAACCCAATCATCCATGACAGCCACCTCTTCGATGGAATTAAAAGATGGCTATTCCAGGCCTTAGTTTGATATAAATGAGTCAACTATTCGTGGAATGGCCGTGTCATTAGACACTTGGAATTAGCAGTCACTCCTTCAGGACTTATCCATGGACAGGACGGGTAAAGCCAGTGAAAACAACATCTTTGCAGACACACAGGCAGAAGGAGCAAGGGCAGAGCGACACACTTAGGGGAAGGCAAACTCAAAAGTCCATAAACACAAAGAGAAATATTCCTGGACAAAGTGCTGGGGAAGAGCTTGGAAGCGGTACAGACAGGAAATGCTCTGTTTGTCAGATGGAAGGGGGTTCTTTCGAGCCCTCGGAAAGGGCTGTAAGACGTGCGTTTGCAGGGGTGGGAGGGGAGCGGGTGGAAGCAGACAAGACGATGGATGGGATGAGTGGGAACAGAGGGCGCGGGTTTGGTTTGTGCGCGTTCAGGAAATAAATGGATCCTTCGGGATGTCTGTCTGGGCTACTTCAACATGTGCGTGCAGGCTCCTTGGCCTGCTTCCAGCCCGGGTCCCGGGAGCTCTCTTCCGCGGGATGCTGCCTGCGCAGGAGCTTCTGTGTTGGCATAAGTTCAGGTTCAGGCTCGTCCAGACCCGAGTGTGTAACTCAGCTCGGCCCCAGTCGGGGCTGCCTGTGTGACTTCAGGTGGAGCGACCAACATCCTCCCAGCCCCGGGCTCCTCTGCCATAAAGGGAAGGTGATGAGTTAGGCAGAGGTCTCAACAGAACATGCGTGGCCCCAGAGGCTGTTGAAAGCGTGTGCACACGCAGTTTCCATGTGAAAATCATAGGGGGCACTATCCCCACCCAATGGGTGAAAGCCAAGTATGTTAACACCTGGAAAGGCACAGGACAAGGGGGTGGGGAGGTAAGGAGGTCATGTCTCATATTGTGTAGAATGTTCTAGTGTAGATTTTCCAAGGGAAATCCTTTGGCAAGTATAACCTAAGTCCATATGGATGTGAACACGAAGTATTTCGGGTTACATTTTCGTATACACAAACATTTCCAGGAGTGCAACAACCATAGCATGAAAGATTGTGCTCTGTTTGCTTTAGCATTTTATTAAGGCTTGTTCACCATGAAAGGAAAATCATCTCGGCAACGGTAATGTCCCTCTGGGTATTTGAGGAAGAATAAGCTTACAAGATTGCATGCGTGGCTGCGCATTCACTGTGCCCTGTGCGTCGATACAACATGCAAGGGGTTCACCAGGTCTCTGTGGTATGGCGCACAAGCATTGCCTCACGGACACACGAATTCTTCTATTATAATTCACTTTCACCTCTCCTTTAAATAAACGTGTTATATTATTTTTTGAAAGAATTATCTGCAGGTTACATTTCCTATGAATTGCGTTTCACAGAGTTTACACAATAAATGATTTGATGGGAAAAGGGGCTTGGTGTCTACCAGGATCGGGAATCAGTGGATTGGACATTCTCAACTTTAAGCTGTTGAATCCCTGAGTTTCTAAGTTTTACTCTGATCTGCAAAGAAGGAGGAACTCTTCAATGATTTTCACTAGTGATAGTCAACTCAATGTCTACATTGCAGAGAAGACTCACTGTAGAAGACGGTGTATCTATGGTACCATCTTTCCACTTAGCTCAACTGGGATGAGAGGTGGATGTGAAATCAGGAGGCGAATTCTAGCTGAGTACACGCCATGTCTGATATTAATAAAAACTGTAAAGAAATGAGAGAGTAATTGCTGCCATAATGGCACCTTTCAGATATTCACAGAAAATAGATTTCATCTCCTATAAAGAAGAAGAAATGTACTTTTATTAAAAAGTTAAAAACAGCCAAAACTGGTTTGGCTCAGTGGATAGAGCGTCGGACTGTGGACTGAAAGGTCCCAGGTTCGATTCCGGTTACGGGCATGTTTCTTAGTTGTGGGCATATCCCCAGTAGGGAGTGTTCAGGAGGCGGCTGACCGATGTCTCTATCATCATCAATGTTTCTGACTTTCTATCCATCTCCCTTCCTCTCTGCAAAAAAATCAATAAAATATATTTTTAAAAAAAAGTTAAAATTTTTTTCCAGTTCAATCTGAGAAGGGGAAATAGGAAACTGAGGCATACTGATCATTCCAAGTATGTGTCATATTTCAGGATTGTCACTGCTCTGACTCCTGGAAAATTCATCTCTCCTTTGCCTCCTGCACACACACACACACACACACACACACACACACACACCACAAAAGTAATTAAGTCAAGGCAAAGGCAAAACCATATCGGCTCTACGGGGATGCCGTTGAAAGGGTTTCTAAATAGGTTGGCGCACAAATATTTCAGCAGGATAATCAATACGTCCCGTTCTATGGGGCTTTTTAATTTGCACATGTCACTCCCGGAGAGCAATACACAAGGCAATCGGGCTTTGTACAGTCATTTTACAGTCAAATACCTCGATTTTTTGTTTCCCATTTCACCTCCGACGCACAGCCATCTACTCAGACAGAACCTCTGGGGCAGAAAAGCTCTTTCCCGTTTTTGCCAATCAAGCAGAAGCGGGCGTGGGTGCCAGGCTCCCTGGCAGCGAGCTCTCTGCTGGGTATTTCTCCTTCCTCCATTAACGTGACCCGCCCATGACAGAACTGGATCAAGAATAACACATGCTGATGGTCCTTGTAAAAGTAACAGAGCTGCTGTCAAACACACCCGGGACGGCAATGAAACCTGCATACATAGTAGGCGTGGTGGGGATGAGAGCAGAGGTAATGTGTTCACTGTACACACTTCCCTCTTATTAGTGTTTAACTTGTAGAAATCATTGACAGCCGGTTCCAAGTGGTGAAGAACTGGTCCAATGGAACCGCTGCAATTGAATGGAAGATGTAACAGCTTCGTCATGCTGATTCCTGGGTGCTGACAGATACATTTAGTTCGTCATTCGAATGTGTTTATTGGCTATCTACTCTGTGAAAAATAATGTTAGTTGTTCAGGGTGATAAAAGAGGGTCTAACATTTTATTTACACTCATAGAGCTTGTGGTTGAGTCTAAGGACATAGAAATACAGTGGTACCTTGAGACACGAGTTTAATTCATTCCATAACCTTGAGGCGTGGGAAACTATGAGATGCTCGAGTCGAGGTAAACTGATGGGTCCTGTGCAGCAGGCCGATCCACGCGATGACTCCTATCTCAAATGTTGCTCATATTTCAAAGCAAAAATCGCTCGCTCAGTGGCTCGTATCTCAAAAATTTCGTATGTTAGGGCACTCGTATCTCCAGGTACCACTGTATTCAGAGGAATAGATGCTGAATGTCCTCTTTCATACCACACATTTGCCCATTGAAAGGGAACGACTTTAGTTTCTGGAATGATCACAGAAGTCTTCCTGGAAGAAGTGCCATTGGAACTAGACCGTGAGGGATGAGTCATAATTCCAGCAAGTGGCATTGCAATCAGGTAGAACTGCATAATATCAACTAACCCAATATGTTCTCTGGGGAATACGGAATAGTTGGTTCTAGATGACTCTTGGGTCATGTTGTCATGGAAAAGAAGACCAGCATTCAGGTTGATGACAATGCAGAGAGGGATAAAGAAAGGACAATGAATCTGGGTTATATTTAGGAGGTAGCAGGTCAATAAAGTATGTGCTCCAAGAAAATGCTAGAAAGACAAATTAGCATGGTAAATGAGACATTGCTATGCTCAAGCATGTGCTTTGGGACTGCTAATTTTTAAGAATTCTCTGTCATTTTGCCACATTCTAATCATTCTCCAATCCTGGGTAAACTAAATTATGTTCTCTCTGTGTGCATTTTATAATAGTTTGACTTAGGTATTACATTTTTAGAAATTTGTGATAGATAAAAGTATCAAAAGGCCACCTAATATTCAGCAAACAAATAATATCAAATCAGAATGAAGACTCAACCTGTGACTATTTAGAATGACGACGCAGGCCTCCTCTAAATCTTTTAGAATTCACACTGTTGAGTCTGAAAAAGTTCCAAACTAGTGTAAGGACAACTGAAATACCAACGTAAATAAATATGTATCGCACACCCACTGTGTGAAAAGTAATGCATGCGATTTTTCTCACAGCACTGAAAATATAATTGGGTGAAAAAGCTGGGAATAAACAAATCCTAATAAAAGGCCAACTGAAAATATAATAAATGTCTGAAAAAATGCTCTCCTGCTCTGGAAAGGAATGGAAGGCTCTCTTCATAAGAAGAAGGCGTAGCTTTTCTGCTTCTTGGAAGAGCCTGAGGTTTGCTGAAGGCTTAAAGGATGAGCATGATGTGAACAGAGGCGGAAGGTAGAGAAAGGCTGCTCCAAGAAGGGAAAGAAGGCATTAAAGACATGCTAGTATGAACTGGTTCGCCATGTTAAAAACTTCCCAGGGGTCTGCTGAGATGGAAAGCGGGCTTTTGGGAAGAGACACAAAGGGGGCAGAGGAATGATTCGCTTGCATCAGGTGAGAAATCGTGAGAGGTACCATCCTGGAGCATCTTTATATATGATTCACTTTGAGAGTCAGAAACATCCATGAGAGAGAAACATTGATCAGCTGCCTCCTGCACACACCCTACTGGGGATGTGCCTGCAACCAAGGTACATGCCCTTGACCGGAATGGAACCTGGGACCCTTCAGTCCGAAGGCCGAGGATCTATCCACTGAGACAAACCGGTCGGGGCTGATGCAAGTGCAATTTTAGATGCAAGAATTGGGATGCAGGGAGCAGACTGAGGAAGAAAACAAACACTTGAGCTATTTTCTGGTTGTGTCATAAAGCGCAAGGTTGACAAGAGACAATTTCACTCAAGATAGAACACGGCTTGATGTTTAAGTGAAGCATTCAAAATACTCTCCCACCTCCACCAACCCCATACTGAGGGAAGAGAAGCATGAAAAACACCAGCTCACAACATGAAATGCTCACTGGGCAAGTCAATCCAGCGTCCATGGAGCAGCCTTATTCACTGAGTCTCACAAATTCACAGCCCGGTCTGCCAAGCAGTAAATTCATTAAAACCAGGAAATCGCTTAATTAGTTGAAAGCAACCAACACTTTTAAAAATATTTGAACTCCGTGGATTCCCAACAAATCTCTCACAATCAGAACAGTTAGGGTATGCCTGTAAGGACTAGGGAATTAATTAAGGACCATGACATGTCAGATCTCATGTTTCTTAACTTTTCTTCCCCTTCTTAAGAAGAATGTATGTGCTTAAAGGGTGTTGAGTTTCCACCCATCGTTACTGCCGACACGTGCATCCTTTTGAGAGCATGCTGACTAGTTTCTAACCTGTTTTGCCTTCTTCTTTATTGCCCCAAAATATCTAAATATGTGATTCCGGGTTATTATATAGTATGGATGCTCTTGTGTGTGTTATGAAGCTGATACAGAGCCTAGTCCATTTGCAATGTGTTAATGTTACCCAAGCTCAACATTTTCCTATTATTATTGATTATTGTATGTTTTTGACTGTTTAAAGTCTTAGGTGTGTCTCCTTTTTCCCTGATTGACCCCCCGCCGCTACTCCTGCCCCCACCACCCCAGTGTCCATGTCCACTGGTTATGCTAATATACATGCATACAAGCTCAACATTTTTAAAACACATAAAAAATGTATACTTTTGTGCTTAACTATGGGCTGTTTTGCAAAAAAAATACCAAAAAATAACACAACATTTGTAAAGATACTGAATAGAGGAATGTTGTATGATTCCCATAAACATTTACTTTAGAAAATGAAAAAAATCACACCAGTAATAAAATGACTAAATGTTTTTACCACAGAGGATCCCCACGCAGGTGTCTCTCCCTCCAAGACTATCCACACCTTTCATAAGAGCTTGACCCCCAATCCCTGCAACTTTTCACTTGAATGTGAAGTAGCAAATACAGCCAATGAGATACAGATTCAAGTTATTCCTGGTACCCAAACCATGAATAAGAACAATCTAGAATAGAAGAGACCAGAGTATCTGCAGGCTAAGAATAACAGAAGCCAAGTGTAAATGCAATGAGGATATTCAACTTAGTCTTTAGAAAAAAACTATCATCACATAGTAGATTCCTCAGTTTTCTAGAATTTGAGATGCTGTTTTTACCTTCTTCCAAGATCACCACTGGGAAGCAGCATGTGGCCAAAGGAAGGGTGCGGAGGGATAGAATGGTCAAGACTTGTTTCTCTTCCCATCCTCAGCACCTCTGTTGGGGGAGGGGCTTAGTCCAGTTCTAGAGTTTTCCTACCAGGGCCTATTAATGGATAGTGCCAAGCGGCAGCCACACTAACAGTTCACACTACAGAAGTATCAGATTGATTGTGCCCACCCCATATTAAGGCTTGGCCATCAACTTTCAACTTGCAGCTGTTTGTGTGAGATTTCAATATTGAGTATTAACAACAACCTGAATGATTCACTAGCACAGTGGTTCTCAACCTTCCTAAGGCTGCGACCCTTGCATACAGTTCCTCATGTAGTGGTAACCCCCAACCATGAAATGTTGCTACTGTTATGCATCACGATGTAAATATCTGCCTTTTCCGATGGTCTTAGGCAACCCCTGGGAAAGGGTCGTTCGACCCCCAAAGGGATCGCAACCCACAGGTTGAGAACCGCTGCACTAGACTATAGCATACTTTTTGTTAAATATATTGTTCTAATTGGGGTATAATAGTTGATTGAAAATGCACACTCATTATTACTGGATTATAACAGTGTCCTTTCAAAGGGCACCTATTGTTCAAATAAATAGCCAAGAAATTCCTTATGATGAGTATAATTTCAATGAATACCAAGTGAATAAATGGTCATTGGCATGCAGATAAAAGAAAACACGTTGCTAATTATTGGAAATTTTCAACCTGAATTCATTTAGTAGATAATTAATAGTAATGGTATTCATTAAAAATGACATTATTTAGTGAATTTTGGTAGGAATTTGACTACATGAGACTATCACAGAGTTATTTTCCTGATGCTGATTTTAAGAAGACACATCTATAAACCACATTTGTAAAGTCACCATGTAGTTATCAACAAATATAAATAACTGCTCAGAAAAACATATTCCCCTTAGAATCATTTGTGTTTTGTATATAAAAGTAAAAAAGAAACTCATGGAACATTTTAGTAGCTCTCAGTTTTAGGAAAAGGCCATGTATTTACTTACAAGAATTCTAGGAGTCAAAAGAATGGAATTCCATCACCAGCCTGAAAATTAACAAAATAACAAAGCCTAAGACAATATGATTTTACGCAAGCCACTTAATTAAATACAACTGATAGAACGTGATTATATGACTCATGACTCAATAATATACATTTATATCATTGATGATGGTAAATAATAATGTAACAATAATAATCATCAGATGATGGTAAATCATAATGGTAACAAGAATATTATAATCCTTCTTTCCAAAGATTAAACTGGGCCATATCATAAACCAGTCATTTGTTTATTTAATTACAGTGGTATCTCAAGATATGAGGTTAATTCATTCCGTAACCTTGAGGCGTGGGAAACTATGAGACACTCCAGTCGGGGTAAACTGGTGGGTCGTGTGAAGCTGGTGGATCCACGCCATTACTCCTATCTCAAATGTTGCTCGTATTTCAAAGCAAATATCGCTCCCTTGAGGGCTCATATTTCATAGGGCACTCGTATCTCTAGGTACCACTGTATTTATTTATTTATTTATTTATTTATTTTACAGAGAGGAAGGGAGAGGGATAGAGAGTTAGAAACATCGATGAGAGAGAGACATCCATCAGCTGCCTCCTACTGGGGATGTGCCCACAACCAAGAAATGTGCCCTTGACTGGAATCAAACCTTTCAGTCCACAGGCAGATGCTCTATCCACTGAGCCAAACCGGATTCAGCAACCTAACATTTTGTAAATGCTATTCTTTCATGTTTTAAGCATTTCAAGCTGCTAATTTGTTTATATGAGTGCTGGGGACCATCACCAGGAGATTAATATATCAACTGAGAACAACGCAGTGGATTGTAGTCTGAGCAAGCATCGCCATGTATTCAGAAATTGAGTTACCACCCCAGGGAAACTGATGTACCACGCCATTGTGTTTACACTACATACGTCTCCGATTGATGATGCCCATACCCTTTGAATGCTTGGCCATCGGCTTTCAACTGAAAGCTGTTAGGTCTTCACACATTACTTGGGAGAAAAGAAAGACCATCTCCAGCCTTCCCACAGGCGCAGGAGCAGCAAGTGCAGTCTGGCCACAGGGAGGGGGGGGGAGGGAAGGAATGGCAGGACTTGTTCCTCTGCCAACAACTTGATGGCAGAGCTGATGGTCCTCTCTACCCAGATGCACCAATGGACGCAGAGCTGAGTCTGGTGGCCTCAGAGCACAGGCAAACGTCTGGGTTAAGGCAGGGCTGGAGTAACAGTGACCCTGCATGGCTGGCCTTGAGGTGCACACCTCGGACTGGTGTGGAAACAGCCTGGTGCTCTTGACTGCACACTCACATGGCTGAGGACAATGCACAGCACATACTACGCATCCCGGTGTTTCTCTCTCCCTTGTTCTCAGAGTCTCTCTTCTTTTCTACACCATCATGGCTCCGTGTACAATGATTTTATGATGAAAGATATAATGTCGAGGGAAGAATCCATAATTTCAGAGCTGACAGCCTGACAGGGATTTAGATGTGTCTCTGTGTGTGCGTGCTTATGGATGCATAATGCTAACATCCTTAGGTTGGCCTATATATGTCATCGGAAGATTTAAGGTTGGGTTTTGTGCAATGTCTTGCATTCTCTATCGCTGGGCCTTCTGAGTGCGATGCTATGCGAAGAAGCATGGCCACGGATCTTTAATCCAGGAGGAGTCTGCACCAACGAGATGAGTTTTTTAATGGGTAGCAGCTTTTGAGCAAGCTGTGTGTTAAAGCTACTTGACAGAGTTAAGTAATATAATTGTAAAGCTAAGAGGCAAAGAAAAGACACAAAATGTGTGTTTTCAGATGAGATCCGTGAGGAGGAGGAGAGCAATCTGAGCAGGGAGACATAAGAACCCTCTCTAGTTAACGGGAGCTGAATGGACATTGATTGGGGAAGAATGGGGGAATAATCACCGTGTTGAGTCGCGCATTCAGTAATGAGCCAGATTCTTGGAAATGCTGATCAGAAGGTGGGGCTCCGAACTCCCAGAGTGACACATGCCATAATTTCCCCCGAAACAGAGCTCCTCCTCACCCCTGATGCAGAGAGTCTGCCTGCAGCTTCGGGGCTGTGTGGAGTAGGAAAATCGAGGCAAGAGTTGAAATTGAGAAGTCGGAGGAATACATGAGAGTGATTTCAGGGAACAATAAGAGCAATGGAGACATGCCACAATTCAGAATCGGCAGCCATGCTGGGAAGTGAGGGTAATGTCACCCCCTGTTTGGTGGAAGGCAGTTTGATGTAGTAGCTCTACATTTTGCAGAGCCAGGAGAGGGAGAAGGTAAATTAAAGAAGTGGAGAGAAGAGACAATTTTAAAGGATTACAAATGTAAGGAAATGGTGATGATTTAATGACAATCGATGTTTTAACTAAACATCAAAGGGAGCTTTAGTAAGTCTCCAAGGAGTCACTTCAAATACCAACACCTTTGTTTACACAGTAAAACTCAACAGTGATCCTAGAGTGATCCAGCTCACCACGCAGGTGACTGGTGTGGTGCTCTGTGTGACTGGTGGGAGGTGGGACAGGTGTGTACAGCCACAGAGCTCTCAGCTTCTCATGCTAGAATACACCATCATCCATCACCCTCTCTGCTGTTCAGGAAGAGTTTCCTGTGTTCCACAGAGTGTACTTCCCGCTTATCTCATCAGCTCTCAACTCCTCTGCCCTTTCTGGTCCTCTCTACAGCAGTACCTCGAGATACGAGTGCCCTAACATACGAGATTTTTGAGATACGAGCCATGGAGCGAGCGATTTTTGCTTTGAAATATGAGCAACATTTGAGATAGGAGTCATCGCGTGGATCGGCCGGCTGCACACGACCCACCAGTTTACTGCCACTTGAGTGTCTCATAGTTTCCCACGCCGCAAGGTTATGGAACGAATTAAACCATATCTTGAGCTACCACTGTACAGTTTAGCTCTTCTCAGTGCATTCTATGCTGTTGTATGTCCAGAAGAGATAACTATCATTTTCTGATTTTGTTTATTCTTACACCTTCTCAATGCCTGAGGTCCTCTAACCAAAGCCCTCCACTGCCCAGCTCTGTACACGCACCCCTCTCCTCTGGCCAATGAGCTACACCATATGGTGGGAGAGAGACGAGATAGCCTGCATGTGGTGACTCAATATACATACATCATTCTAGGCCGATACTCCGAATATTTAAAATATATATATTCATTGAGCCTAAAATATTCCAGGATTGCACTTTAAATTGCAATAATTTAGAACGGGGCACTTGGAAATTAGCCTATTTAGGCTCATATTTTGTTCCAGAATTGTAATGCCTAACCTTTTGGCAGATAAGAATTGATTCAGTGGGAACATTAGTGAAAGGGAGAAAAGAGCACCATCTATCTGGGGCCTGTTATTTGTCTCAATTGCTTAGATTGTTTCCATTTTTTAAAATTAACTGAACGGTGTCTGGCATCTGCCAAAGACAGCTCTGACAAACAAGAGGCTTGGCAGGAGAAAGCTGGCGTGTGGATCAAGTACCGGATTCATCAGGGGAACGTGTTTCTGTATTTCTTTCCCTGTTCTTAGTATTTATTTATTAAATTGGTCAACATGAACATATTGCACAAGGTTGTGGGCACATGGCACAATCAGCTCTATTTCATTTAGATGGAACAATCACCTAACTACCGCGTTAGGTGCCTATAACTCCTTTGTCTTAATATTAAATTTTAAGATGTGTTTTTTTTTTCTCAGATTTTAATCTCCTATGCTATCCATTCACACTGTTGGCCTTACAACCCTACTGTACCATCTGGTGAATTTCCCACTCATTCATTCACCTATCCATTCATCTTTGGGTTCACCTCTGAACTCAGCATGGAGGTTGCTGATAAAAATACATCTTCATTCTTTCCCTTGATATAATGCATTTATAATTAAATTGAGAATCTCAAGATACTTTCTCATGAATACTTACTTACAAAAGGGCAGACTATGATTACATTCCAAATGAATGATATATGTACACATTTAGAACTAGAGAAGTTAGGAGGGAGTAGAGATCATTGTGATTTAGAGTAATTCATTCATTCAACACAGACTGTATCTGGCACTGTTCTAGATGCTCAGAATACTGAAATTACAAGAAATGTATATATTATTTTTAGCTGGAAGGAGACATGTATAGTGTTAAGTAGCAATAAAGGCAGTAAAAATAGTTCAAGTGAGTGTAATAAAAATAGTTGAGGAGAAGTTTTAGTTTTCGTTTTAGACATGTCAAGGAAAGTGCTCAGTGTGATCAGATTTGCATAAATACCTATACAGGTATTTTCAGATTTTGAAGGTATTTGGAAGAAAGAACCTAAATATTTTATAGACCAACTGAATACTCAATGAGAGAAAAAGTAGTATTAAAGATGAAACCAAAATGTTTGGCATAAACAAGTAGAAAAATTGAAGGATGAAGTATCCTTGAGTTGGAGAATACTGGCACATCTCAGCTCTGAGCAAAACATGTAATTCATATTGTTCAGTCTGAATTTTCATTTCTGTTTGCTGCAATTGTGTTAGAAATATGCACACGGATTACACCAGGACAATAAAACCCAGACTGGGGTTTTGATGAAATTATTCGAAACAAGCTCACTTTCTACTTGAGTTGCTTGACTGGTAAGGACTTAACTCTGGACTTTACTGGTCATTTCTCTATCACCAGGCAAAGAGGTGGCTCGTCATCAAGCTCACAAGGAATTCCCGGGAGAAGGAAGTCAGAATTTTTTAAAAAATATTTTATGTTTTTTTTTTTGTTGTTGTTTGTTTGTTTTACAGAGAGGAAGGAAGAGGGATACAGAGTTAGAAACATCGATGAGAGAGAGACATCGATTAGCCGCCTCCTGCACGCCCCCTACTGGGGATGTGCCTGCAACTAAGGTACATGCTCTTGACTGGACTCGAACCTGGGACCTTTCAGTCTGCAGGCCGACGCTCTATCCACTGAGCCACACCGGTTTCGGTGGAAGTCAGATTTTTGATGGCAACTCTTGAACAACTGCATCCATAAGGCAAATATCTTCCTGAATTTCTTAACCACAAATAAAACTAATGGCCTCCTGCTGAGACCGGTTTGGCTAAATGGATAGAGTGTCTGTGGACTGAAAGGTCCGGGATTCGATTCTGATCAAGGGCATGGACTTTGGTTGCGGGCACATCCCCAGTAGGGGGCATACAAGAGGTGGCTGATCGATGTTTCTCTCTCATCTATGTTTCTAACTATCCTCCCTTCCTCTCTGTAAAAAAACAATAAAATATATAAAAATATATATATATAACAACCTAATGGCCTCCTGATTTTTTTTTCTTTTTCACAAGTCAATTTCAGTTAGAATTCTGTCACTTTTAGCCATATAACTTCTAATTAACATAAATAAAAAATTTTCTGGTGTGGTGTGTAGACTGGAAAGAAGGAGGGCAATAGAGAAGAGAGAACTGCTGAAAACTAACCAATCATCAAGCTCAGACTGATTCGGTCTCCTGAGAGAGGTGGCTGCTGGGAGGAAAGGGGCTGAGCTATGGAAGAACAGTTGCAATTATTTCATGTTTGGATAATGGAGGGCACTGAGCAAGGAGAAGCCCATCACTAGTAGGTGTTTGGGGTGCGGGAGGCAGGGAAGTGGGGAGAACAAAAGCCATGTCTAAAAAAAATGAAAGAGTGGATAATTAATTGTGAAATGACTTGGGAGTTACCAGTTGTACCAGTTAATAATGAGGATTGTTTTCAATAGATGGAGTTACACATATGGTGATATATATGTGATTTTGATATGTATGCTATTTTGTTGTATTGACAGCAAGCTTCAAATCTTCATATGTCAAATTTTCTGAAGGCATTAACATCATAGATATTTTTACACTTAAAAATGTCGAATTTTGTGCCAAAAAAAAGAGCAGTTGAGGGAAGTTTTAATTCATTACTTTATTTTGAAGAAAAGTACTGTTGAAAGTTATTGTATACTTTGGGAAGCTTATGGTGAACATGCTCCATCTCAAGATACTTGTGAACGCTGGTTTAAATGCTTTAAAAGTGATGATTTTAATGAAAAGACAAAGAACATCCAGGTCAACTGAAAAAAGTTTGAAGACTAATAATTACAAGCATTATTAGATGAAGATGCATATGAAACTCAAAACCAACTTGCAAAAAGATTAAATGTTCAGCAAACAATTTCTGGTTGTTTACAAGCAATGGGAAAAATTTTAAAGGAAGGAAAATGGGTGCCACATCAACCGAACGAAAGACAAACAGAAAACAGAAAAATTTTCAATGGCATGAAAGAAAGTCTTTTTTTGCATGAAATTATGACTGGTGATGAAAAGTGGATTTATTTTGAGTATTTCAAATGCACAAAATCATGAGTTGATTCAAGTCAACCATCAATATTGACTGCAAGACCAAATCACTTAGGAAAGAAGACAAGGCTCTGTGTTTGGTGGAATCAGGAAAGTGTAGTATATTATGAGCTTATAAAACCAGGTGAAACCATTAATACTGATTGCTACCGACAACAAATAATCAATTTGAACCAACACTTTGATCGTGGAATGACCAGAATGTTCCAAAAGACACAGCAAAGTAATTTTGCTTCAAGATGATGCACCATCACACACTTCAAAACCAGTTAAAGACACATTAAAAGATCTTGCCTAGGAAGTATTGACCCACCCTTCTATTCACCAGCCCTTGCTCCTTCAGATTACCACTTGTTCCGATCGATGCTACACACTCTTTCTGAGCAGCACTTCAAAATGTAGGAAGAACTGGAAAATTGGGTCTCTGAATGGTTTGCCTCAAAACAAGAAAAGTTCTATTTGGTAGCATCCACAAATTACCTGAAAGATGGGGAAAATGTGTAGCTAGTGATGGACACTGCTTTGAATAAAGCGCTTTTGATGTTACTCTTGAAATTATCATGTTTTCTTACAAAATCCACATTCAACCTGTAGAACAAAGTGCCCTATTTTGCGGATTATCCTATCTAATAAAGATGGAATATGCTAATTGACCATCACTCCTTCACCAAGATGGCTGCATCCACAGCTGAGGACAAGTTCCCTTAAGGAGCCTTAAGGAGCAATCAGCAGGTATCTGAGGCTCCGCCCTCCTCAGCTCATGTGGGGATTAACCAGAAACCTCAGACCAAGCCTCCCACCCTATCGTCAGGCTGGGGGACCTCAGGCTGCACCCCCGACAACAGTGCCAAGCCAGAGGACCACAGGCCACCGCCCCACCTGGCAGGGCTTGGCAGGGGATCTCAAGGTGTGCGTTCTGCCCTGGTGCCGGGCTAGGGGACCTGAGGCTGCTCTCCTCACCCCAGCACCAGGCTGGGGACCTGAGGCTGCACCCCCCTGCTTGGCTGGGTTTGACAGAGGACCTCAGGCCATGCCTCCCACCCAGCCACCGAGCGGGGCTTGATGGGGGACCTGAGGTTATGCCCCCATCCTGGCCCCACTCCAGGGGACCTGACACTATGCCCTCTGCCTGGCAGGGCTTGACAAGGGTGGGACTAGCCAGGTCTGGATCTGAGGGCGGTGGCCAACCGGGTCTGGGTCTCACACAATTTTGGGGTGCATGTGAGTGACTGGGGACTTGACTCTGAATCCCATAGTGCACCCGAGATTCTGACAGGAGGAAGGTTTCCATATACATTTTACTAATTTTCTTCCCTCTCTGACACTTCTATTATAGAGAAAGTGCAAATGACAATATTAAATTATTTCCTCTAATTAATCCCCTTTTAATGTGCACAAATTTCATGCACCAGGTCACTAGTGGGGTATGTAAAAGTCTTCCATTGAAACTGATGAATGTGGGAACTTTATTAAACATATTCCAAGTTTTACAGAATGGATTAACCTCGGGGTGCCTGTACTTATTAAATTCCCCAAAGCTTATTCAGAATAAAACGTAATGGTCAAAAATAACATGGATGTATTGCCTTTCAGGTAATCTTTGCTATTAAAAATGTGATAGTACATAATTAGTTTCTTGTTGGCCTAAGAGCCATAGAAAATCTTCATGTTACACATAATTTTATCGAACTATGTCTCTTCTATAGTACATTAGCTCTTCTTGCTCCCAAAATAGAAAGAAACTGTTATCGGTGACAAAATAATTGGAAAGTAGCAGGAAGTACTTTACATTTTATAAGCCGCACTATTCTAACCTGAGCATTGAAGGTATTGGAAAATACGCTAATTGCTTTCCTGGTTCAGGTGAGAGAAAGAAGACAGCACTTGTGAAAAAAATCCGGTGTTGTGTCTGGTGGTTTCTGCTGTTATACCCAACTGGAAAGAACAGTGTAAATGCCATCTCTGACTTGGAGCGGATAACTTCATCTTGATGCACGCTTTTTTTTTCTCTTTATTAACTATCTGCAAATTAGCTTTACACATACAACCTGAGAGGGATTATGTGGAGTTTATCAAGGTAATATTTATAAACTTCCCCGAAATCCCTAGCTGGAAGAAAAAATGTCAGGTAATATCACTTGTCTAAAAATGAGACCTTTTGTAAGCTTTCATTATAATTTTAAATTTCCTCATATTAAGGATTGTGAATCAATCAACTATAATGAGCAGTGACTATTTGTACATTCTAAGTTCTTCGGAGCCAAATACTAAGTCACTTACTTATTTTTTATTTTATTTTAAGTTACAGTTCTTAAAGTTGTTATTGTTAATGATGGTGGTAGTAATATCCGTGGCACTACTAGTAGTAATAATCATACTAGTATAATTGTAAAGATTATGGCATACACTGTTCTTCTCTCTGGGAATTATTAAGTAGGGTTGGTGGTGTCTTTTATGGTTTTACTTATAAGACTCAAGGCACAGTTCAGCATTAACAAGAGTTAGCATTAAACTGGCTATGTTCAATGAAGACAGGATCCAAAGCAGGGACATAGATAGCAGGTCAGCAACTTAATTTAGATATAAAAATTATTTTGTAACAACTGGCAGTACAGTAGGCCTATCTTGATGATTGTGTCCTTAAGGTTTAAGTTTCTCACCCATGTCATTAAGTCTAATGCTATTATTAAACAGAATCCCCTTATGTGTTTAAGATCCAGTGGCATGCAGTTTCAAGTAGAGTTACATGCCCTGGTGTGACTGGGGTGATTTGGGAGAATGTTCTCAAACCACCAGGGATACGAATCATGCTCTATAGAATCATGCTCTATAGAACCATGTCTGAATATCCAGCACCTAGTACGGTGTATTACATGTAGCAATAAATACATGGGTCTGTCTCTGTGGATGGAATTGGGCCATATAGAGAGGGATCTGTTTCCTCTCATTCTTTCTTAGAATCTCATCTCCAGGCTTTTTATCACTTTACATGATAAATAACTTAGGCAACTGAACTGTATTCAGCTAGCCTATATTATAAAAGGCTAATATGCAAATTGACTGAAGGGCAGAATGACCAGTCACTATGACACGCACTGACCACCAGGGGGCAGATACTCTACACAGGACCTGCGCCCAGTGTTCAGTGCACTCCTACAAGGAGAGCACTGCTCAGCCAGAAGCCCTGAGCTGGGATCATGGCTGATGGGCCTAAGCTGTCAGTCAGACATCCCCTGAGGGCTCCTGGACTGCAAGTGGGAATGTATATTGGGGGCATGAAACCCCCCTCCTCAAGTGCACAAATTTTGTGCACCAGACCTCTAGTTATATATATATATATTTATAAATGTATAGATGTATTCATTTATCGTATTTTCCAGTATATAAGACAACTTTTTAACCCAGGAAAATCTTCTCAAAAGTCAAAGGTTGTCTTATACACCAGGTGTTGTCTTATAGGGTGAGTATATCCCAAACTCTATATTTTAACTGGAAAAGTTGGGGGTCGTCTTATATGCCCAGTTGTTTTATATACCAGAAAATATGGCATATTTTTCCAGATCAGTTGAGACATAACTGTCACGTAACATTGTGTAAGTTGAATGTGCACAATGTGCTCATTTGATGCACATATATATTGTAAAATGATTTTTGCAATCAGGTTAGTTAGCACGTACATTCATCACCTCACATGATTACAATGTGTGTCTGTTTGTAATGAGAACATGTAAGAGCTACTCTTTTATTAACTTGCAAGCACATAACACCGGATGTTAACTATAGTCACAATGCTGTGCATTACTTCCTGGAACCTTTTCATCTCTGAACTGAGCGGCTGCACCCTTTGACCCGCATCTCCCATTTCCTCACCCCTTAGCCCTTGGCCACCACTATTCTGCTCTCTGTCTCTGTGAGTTGATGTTCTTAGATGTTGTTCAATTCCACCTTTGAGTAAGATCAAACGGTATTTGCCTTTCTCCCTCTGACTTATTTCACTTAGCACAATGCCCTCAAGGTTCAAAAACGTTGTAACAAATGACAGTATTTCCATTTTTTTTCATGGCTGAATAATATTAAGAGTATTTTAATGGAATAATATTATGATTATATTCAGAATAGTATTGTATTAAGAATAGTATTATATTCAGGATAGTTTTCTGGATATATATCATATTTTCTTTATCCATTCATCCACTGATGAACACAGATTATTTCCATGTCTTGACTATTGAAAGTAATGCTGCAATGAACATGGGTATACAGAAATCTCTTCAAGATAGTGATTTCATTTCCTTTAGATGAGTACCCAGAAGTGGGATTGCTGGGCCATAAGATAGTTCTAGTTCAATTTTTGAGGACCAGGCATACTGTTTTCCAGGGTGTCTGCACCAATATACATTCCCACCAGCAGTGCATGAGGGTTTCTTTTTCTCTGTATCCTTGATAACACTTATCCCTTCTTTTTGACAGTAGCCATTCTAACAGATGTGAGGTGATATCTATTGTAATTTTGATTCACATTTCACTCCTGGCTGGTGATGATGAGCACCTTTTCATGTACTCGTTTTCCATATGTACATCTTCTTTGAAAAAAATGTCTCAAGTCCTATGCCCATTGTTTAATTGGATTTATTTATTTATTCATTTGCTTTGAGTTACTTGTATAATTTGTACTTAGTTATATTATAATTAGCCACATATATGATATATGATTTTCAAATATTTTCTCCTATTCCATAGGTTGCCTCTTTATTTAGTTGGTTGATTCTTTGCTGCGTAGAAGTTTCCACTATTTAGATTGCATTATAGAATGGCTCTACAATGGACTGTCCAAGTCAATACACTTTTATTTTAATATATATGTTTATTCATTTCAGAAAGGAAGGGGGAGAGAAATAGAAACATCAGTGATGCATGAGAACCATCTATCAGCTGCCTCCTGCTTGTCCCCTCCTGGGGAACCAGCCTGCAACCTAGGAATGTGCCCTGATAGGAAATTGAACTGTGACCTCCTAGTTCATAGGTCAATGCTCAACTACTGAACCACACTGGCCGGGCCAAATCAATACACTTTTAAGAGTGCAATGTGTATCCACTGTGCCAAGGCAGAGACATCCTTTCTCGGTCTTGACAATACTGCTGGTTGTCCTGATTGTGTATCCTGAGTGTGGGAGAGAGTGCCCTTTACTACTTACCCCTTATGCTTAATGAAAATAGATTTTATTTATGTTTCTGAATAATTCTTCCTAGCTGGATTTTACAATAATTGAATCCTACTTGAACTGCAAGGAAGGGTCTTGCTACTTAAAGGAATTGAATGGTGATTCCAATTGCAAACGGGATAATGATAATTCAAGTTTCTCTTTTATAAGCATTGTCATAGGTTGAAATGAATTAGCTCCCAGTACATCTGAATAATAATTAGTGCCTAATAGCTCTGTAAGGAATCTGCATTAACTAATTTCCTGGAAATATGTTTGGAGCCTTCCTATACCCTCTCCTTTCCCCCAAATTATATATCCAACCCATCAGCAAATACAGTTGGGCTTTCCTTTAAGATATATCCTGATCCAATAAAAAAATGGGCAACGGACCTAAATAGAACCTTTTCGAAAGACGACAGAAGGAAGGCCAAGAGACACATGAAAACATGTTCAAAGTCACTAATTATCCAAGAGATGCCAATCAACATGACAGTGTGATACCATTTCCACACATGTAAGAATGGCTGTCATCAACAAATCAACAAATGACAAGTTTTGGCGAGGATGCGGAGAAAAAGGAACCCTCGTGCACTGCTGGTGGGAATGCAGACTGATGCAGCCACTGTGGAGAGCAGTATGGAGTTTCCTCAAAAAACTAAAAATGGAACTCCCATTTGACCCAGTGATCCTACTTCTAGGAATATATCCTCAGAAACTAGAAACACCAATCGGAAAGGATATACACACCCCTATGTTCATAGCAGCACAATTCACCATAGCTAAGACTTGGAAACAGCCTAAGTGCCCATCAGCAGAGGAGTGGATCAGAAAACTGTGGTCCATTTACACAATGGAATTCTATGCTGCCATTAAAAAGAAGGAATTCTTTTTTTAAAAAATATATTTATTGATTTTTTACACAGAGGAAGGGAGAGAGATAGAAAGTCAGAAACATTGATGAGAGAGAGACATTGATCAGATCAGCTGCCTCCTGCATGCCCCACAGTGG
This sequence comes from Lasiurus borealis, assembly GCA_004026805.1. Taxonomy (NCBI): domain Eukaryota; kingdom Metazoa; phylum Chordata; class Mammalia; order Chiroptera; family Vespertilionidae; genus Lasiurus; species Lasiurus borealis. The sequence goes on from PVJN01005766.1 coordinate 78,125, forward strand.
AGATGTGCCCGCAAGCAATGTACATGCCCCTGACCAGAATCGAACCAGGGACCTTTCAGTCCGCAAGCCGACGCTCCATCCACTGAGCCAAACCGATCTTGGCAAAAAAGAAGAAATTCTTACCATTTGCAGGAACCATTTGGATGGAACTGGAGAGCCTTATGCTTAGTGAAATAAGCCAGTCAATGAAGGAGAAACACCACATGATCTTACTCATTTGTGGATAATAAAGAATATGATAAACTGGTGAACAAAAGGATAGACACAGAGGCAGTAAAGCATCAAACAGACTGTCAAACTACAGCAGGAAGGTTAAGGAGAGATGGGGTAGGTAAGAGATCAACTGAAGGACTTGTATGGATACATATAAGCACAACCAATGGACACAAGACACTGGGAGGTTAGGGTATGCCTGGGAGGGGGGCAATCGGAAGATATGTATCCATGTAACACATTAATAAAAAAATAAAAGATATATCCTGAATCAGATACTGCTCACCCCCTGAGACCAAGGTACTGTTGCCTCTCACCTTGTCTGCTCCGGGCTTATGGTTCTGCAAACCGCTCATTAGAGATCCTTATGTGTCTACCATTCAACAGAGATGATTCTGGTTCCAGATCACATGGACATCCCTCCTTGACACTATTGCATTCCGAGGAAGAGGAAAGCATTGCCACTGTCTGCCAGGTTTTGTCTGACCCAAACCTGCCTCGTGCCTCTCCAACTGGACTTCCTTCTCCTCCACTGCAGCCAGTCCCAAGCACACAGAACATGTGTGGGCCTTCCTGCCTTTGCATGTGGTGACCCCACCTCCTCCCACAGCTCCTGCCTTCGCCATCATTTACTTCTCTGGTTAAATATCACTTTTTGAGAGAGACCACCCTCTATCACTCTAACCAAAAATTAAATATCTGACTTGCTTCCATGCTTTTTTTTTATAGCACTTATTCATTGTTCATGTTATATCGCATGAGTTTGTTTATTGTTTGTCTTTCTAATATATATATATATTATTTATTTTTTACAGAGAGTAAGGGAGAGGAATAGAAAGTCAGAAGCATCTATGAGAGGAGAGAGAGACATCAATCAGCCACCTCCTGCACGCCCCCTACTGGAGTTGTGCCTGCAAGCAAGGTACATGTCCCCAACTGGAACCGAACCTGGGACCTTTCAGTCTGCAGGCCAATGCTCTATTCACTGAGCCAAACCGGTCTCGGCTATTGTTTGTCTTTCTAAATAGGCCACGACCTCCATCAAGGTAGGGGTACATGGTAGGCATCCAATTTATATATATATATATATATATATATATATATATATATATATATATATATATATATATATATATATATATATATATATATATATGTATATATATATATATATATTTAGGAATAAATAGACGAATTTGTATAAAGGTAAACAGAGTGGGTCAAATCTCAGGTGAAAACTCAAAAGTAAGTAAAGTCTTGCCTTCAAATCTCTTTCTCCTTTACCCTCTACATGCGAGGCGAGGCGGTAGAAAAAAGAAGTCAAACCTTGGGAATTAGAGCAGCCAGCCAGTGAACACTGAAGATGACTGAGAAAGAGAAACTGCTGCTTGTGTTACTGTAAGGCGGAGCTTGAATGACTCCGATGGTTCTCTTTGGATGCACGGTTCTCTTCAGAGACTAGAAATTGCTGCTTCTCAGCCCGGATTAAAGGATGGGCTGCCCAGCCAGTGTGGCTCAGTGGTTGAGCACCAATCTATGAGCAGAAGGTCCAGGTTCAATTCCAGGTCAGGGCACTTGCCCGGGTTGCAGGCTCGATCCCTAGTGTGTGTGTGGGGGGGGGGGCGGGGGAGGATGGGGGAGAGCATGTAGGAGGCAGCCGATCAATGATTCACTCTCATCACTGATGTTTCTCTCTCTCTCTCCCTTCCTTCCTGAAATCAATAAACAATATGCATGAAACACAATCAAAAGGATAGACTTTCCTCCACGCCCTAAACATCACCCGATTGGCTCTTCCCTGGCTGATGGAAGGCAAGAGGGTCCATCCAC